>JAEANM010009741.1:0-16190 GCA_017656035.1 Myanophis thanlyinensis
TTTCATTAACACTTCCTTTTGCCACATGGGCATATTTTTCACTAATATTTTAGTCTTATTTTTATTTACTTTAAACCAGGAAACCTTACCTGGAATTGACAGATATTGAACTAAGAACATTTGGCACAGAGGACATTAAATTCAAGTT
Organism: Myanophis thanlyinensis; assembly: GCA_017656035.1. Taxonomy (NCBI): domain Eukaryota; kingdom Metazoa; phylum Chordata; class Lepidosauria; order Squamata; family Homalopsidae; genus Myanophis; species Myanophis thanlyinensis. The sequence goes on from JAEANM010009741.1 coordinate 149, forward strand.
TAAACTCAGATACATCTCAATCCAGAAAGATATAACCATGGGGAAATGTTTTGGCATAGCATTCAATGTTATATTTAAAAAAAACATTTAATATATTGGTTCCATGGTAGAAACAAATTTAGCTGTTTATTTTTATTTTAATTAAATTCATTAGTTGCCTATCTTACCATGGGCTAACTCTTGGCAGCTTACAATGTTAAAAAGATAAAAGTATCCAAAACCTATAAGATTTTAAGTTAACCTTTATTGTCATTTTTTTCCCTGTGGGCACTCTGGCACACTTAAAAATAAAATTCTGTTGCCTGGTCTCAAAAGTGTGCACAAACATAACATGCATATAGAATCTATTATATACATACATATTAACATTGCAGATCTAAGTCTATTCGGGTCAAATATATATATATATATTTGTTTTCATAGATTTTCACGGGTGTAGGTATGCAGGTCTAGGTCTTTTCAGGTCTTTTCCCGTGTAAGTTTCAGAATCTCTTTGCAACATTTCAGCGAGATCCCACTTGCCATCTTCAGGCTGACGCCTTCTGCTTCTTGCCCTGGCTTGATGGGAAAAGACCAGAATAGACCTAGATCTGCATACCTACACCCGTGAAAATCTACGAAAACAAACATATTAACATTATATATACATATTAACACCTGAATGTATAAATACCTATAAATATAAATAACGGTCCATCTTGAATATATAGCAGAAAGAGGAAGCTTGAGAGTTCACAAGGTTGTTACTGTATGGAACAAAACTGTGACTGAATCTATATGTTCTGCTTTGGATACCCTGAAGCCCCCTCCCAGAAGGTATCAAGGAAAATAGATCATGAAGAGGATGTGTAGGGTCCCAGACAATCCTGTGGGCCCTGGTCAAACATCGCTTGCATGCTATGTCCTGTGTCAGAGTTTGCAGCAGCAATCACATTCAGAAGCACACACAAGTAACTAGTTCAGCAGGCTTCCTTATATATAAGAAACTTCTCTTTATGTATAATATAACATGAAGTAAGTATACAATACCAAAAGACAGATTTTTTCCAACGTGGTAGTAAATACAAGAAAACACAAGCAGAGGAGAGAAGTTAAGTTGCAGTTTCATTTCAGAGCTCAGCACAGAATAGTTTAGCCATGCCCAGGCTCCTTGCTGTTTCAGTTTCCAAACAGCTCCCATTGGCTGACTTAGTTGCCTATTCATTGGCTGGCCTATTCATGCCTGTTCATTGGCTGACCTTGTTACCATGTCTCTCCCAAGTCACGAACTCTCACACACTGACATCCTGGATAGAAGGGAGTGAACTGCCAATAACTTTTCCTGCCATCCTCCCCATTCTCTGCACTGCTTTCCTGTCTGAAGCACAATATACACAATACGATGTGAAATGAAACTTGATTTCATTGAGGGACACATCATGGTTGTGTTTGACCTAAGAGGGCCTGGGTGAGCATGGTCAGAGTGGGTGTGGCCAGCTTAATGTCACTCCCGTCGGGGGCACCTGTGATGCCCGAGCACTCTGCCAGCCAAAACAGGTTCGCCAAGCTCAATTTTCAGCTGGCACAGCCTCCTGAAAGTCTCTGCCAATGAAAACGGAGCTCAGGAGGGCCACACAAGGCAGAGGGTTGCAGGATGCCATGCCAGCTGAAAATGGAGCTCGGGAACCTGTTTTTGCTGGCAGAAGCACCATGGTCCAGCCTTTTGCAGTTTCCAGGATGGCCCCATGGACTAGATCTAAGTACCCTGCAGGCCAGATCGAGGCCCCGGGCCTCGAGTTTGACACTCCTGATATACACAATACAAATAAAATACTATAAAAATACAAATACTCAATCCTAACTAAAAGATGAGGATGAGCAGTATGGGGAGGAGAGGTAGGATCTGTTATTAATCTATCAACCACCCCCCATTGTGAACCCCCACCTCAAATTCAGAAAACCTGAGCCTTAAAAATGACGGGTGGGTAGAATTTAAGTAGTGGCTTTGCTTGCACTCGATCCTAAGCATATTTCTTTGAAAGCATACTCCAAAACTGACTTTAATAGGTCTCCAGTATATGCCTACTAAACTGAGCTTAGACCGTAAATACAGTGTTTATCACATTTCAGCTTTAAGGCATATATTTGGAGAGAGAGAGGGCGTGTGATTATTAGTTTTTTTCTGGCAATAGCAATTCTGTATCTCCTAATTAGTCATGAAGTGTGCTTCAGAATAAAACAGAAAATAATATTTCTTCTTTATTCTTGAAATTCATCTTACAGAAGAACAGAATTGGAAGGGACCTTGGAGGATTTTTAATCCAATCCCCTGCTCAAGCAGGATAAGTGGCTGTCCAGACTGTTCTTAAAAGCCTCCCGTAATGAAGCACTCACAACTTCTAAATGCAAGCCATTCCATTAGTTAACTATTTTCGCAGGTAGGAAAGTTCTCCTCAGTTCTAGGTTACTTCTTTCCTTGAGATTAGTTTGCATCCACTATTTCTTGTCTTGCCTTCCTGGTGCTTTGGAAAATAGGTTGACTTCCTCTTCTTTGGGGCTGCTCTTCAAATATTGAAACACCGCTGTCATGTCTCCCCTTGTCCTTCTTTTCATTAGACTAGACTAGTGGTGGCAAACCTATGGCACATGTGCCAGAGGTGGCACTCAGAGCCCCCTGACAAGATCCAAAAGGACGTTTGATGTAGGGTGTGTGTGTTCTACTGTAGTATGTTGGCCATTTTATATAGTAAAATTAAGGGGCATGTAGATCTTGACACATTTACACTTTTTCTATTGCAAGGTCATTGAGAGGGCGAAGGGGGAGTTGGAAACGGCAACTCTGTTTTCTTATCTTGTTTTCATTCCTTTAAGTCTGGTTCTCATGAGAACTTTTTCTGGCGCTTCACACCTGGGGGTGGGAAGTGTCTTCGGAGGTCATTGGACTTCCTTTTGAAATGGTTGGAGGGTAATTAACATGTGATAATTAGTGGGGTGGAACTTTTAGTTTTACTTGGGTGAAGAAATCCCGGAAGCTTTAGATTTGGGATTTCTACAGACCGTACCAGACTAATGTCTTCAATAAAACCTTATACCTTGGATTTTGTCTCTTTGGAGTTCTGATTGTGTTGCTGATGTTATGTGAAACCCTGACACCCTCTCTGTGGGCATGCGTGCCATCACCCCAGCTCAGCTCTGCCACATTTCTCCATAGCGTTTCTCAACAAAATGACAGAAACAGAAGCTCTCTAAAGAAAAGATTTCACCTCTTGCAGAGCTGCCGGTGTTGGGATGCCCCATCTCCCACTGGCAGCTGGTCTTTGGGTCTCCACTGCATACATGCAACAGAGACAGACTTGCAGTTTGGGCACTCAGTCTTTAAAAGGTTCACCATCACTGGACTAGACAATTCCTACAACCATTCTTCATGTGTTTAAGCCTTCAGCCCCAAATCATCTTTGTTGCTCTTTTCAGCAATCTTGTCAAAGTTTCTACATCTTTTTTTTATAACCAAAACCAGATGCAGTATTCCAAGTCTGGTCTTACCAAGGCATTACAAAGTGATATTAAGATTTCATGTGATCTTGATTGTATCATTCTATTAATGCAACCTAGGGTTGGGTTAGCTTTTTTAGTTGCTGCCGTACATTACTGGTTCATATTTAAATGATTGTCCAGTAGACAATCAAGATCTCTCTTACAGTTACTGCTATTGAGATGGGTTTCACCTAATCTGTACCTGTACATTTGGTTTTCCTTGCCTAAGTGTAAAACCTTCCTTTCTTACTTTTACATTCCTTTCCCATTTCTAAATCCAGTTAAAATACAAATGGAAGCCACAAATGTATGATTAAAAAGTCTTTTGCAGATTACCAAATAAATAATCATTCATATAGTTCTATCTACAGGCCAATGACTTCTTTTCACCAAAGTTATTCCAGTCCTGTCCAGTTTTGGAATATATACTTAGTGAAATATGTCTGCTGTTAAAAATCTGATTTCAGACACTAATGTGCCATTCAAATTGTATTGATTAGGAAGTGGAAAGCAGATATTGTCATTGGGAAAAAAGATCAATCACATCTTTACTTTTATTTTAAAATAGGAAAGGGGCATTAATGTTCAGTATTGTTAGGAGTGTCTGGCAGTTAGCAAATTAAGTTATGGATTTGAATCTGCATTATGAATGCTAAGAAATCCAATTTGACAAGGTAACTATTAAGAGATGGTTGTGAATAGAAAGCCAATGAGATATAAGCTTATCTTTATTTAACAGAACTTTGTACTGACTATAAGTGTATGAAGATTGTCTTCTAGCACACGGTTGTCCCAAAGCTGCTTTTTCCAAAGGCAGCTGGATTTGTTTTTCCTTGAAGAGCTTTTGCTTCTCATTCAAGAAACTTCTTCAGTTCAGACTGAATGGTGGACAATGGAAGAATTTATATTCTTTGTAATCATCTGGTCATTAGCACTTTTTCTGAGACTCATTGAAGCCACTTGGATGAAAAGTTCCAAGAAGGATCAACACCCATTTGTGCTATTGCTAAAATTGCTAAAAATCATTCCTTGAGAGTAATGGTCAGACTGATCAGTTACTAAATTATGGCCTCTCTGTTTTCTTTCCCTAGAGAGTTTGGGAGAAAAGGTATCAATTTTGTAAATCATACCAGATCCTTCTGCATTTGGTGGAAGTTTGGATTTTGCCTGTTTCAGAAGACTCATGCTCTGATTTGAATATTTTTCAAATCTTTTGAGTCAACCAATTAGTACTGGGTTTGCAATTGGATTGGATGTGGTAATACCCTATCTCCAGAGAGCCATTTATGGATTGATAAAATATACTTCCTAAAGTGATATGAAATAAGTAGTTTCAAGATATACTTTTTACATTTCAAACCATTTACTTTGATACAGGGAATTCATGCTCAAACACACAATATCTTCATAACTGTAATGGTCAGATGTTCCTATGGATGGATCCTCATGTGCTGTGTTTATTAGTGAAAGGTTAATGTATATGCATTTGAATTAGAACTCTTATTACCAAAGGCCTTGTAACCAATTTCAATGATTTTCTTTCCATTATACATGCCTCTTTCCTGAACATTACAGGCTGCTGTCCTTGGTCCTGAAATATTGGTCTCAAAGCTTAGTATAAGCCACAATGCATTCTGACAACTGAACATGATTCTTCTATCAGCTGAACCTAACCCAAAGTTTTAAGCTACACGTTTGTAATAAATGCACGTCAAACTATTTCTTAAAAAATGGGCAATCCTTGAATTATGACCCCAGTTGGGTTGTTAAGTGAGTCATGCCTGATTTTATAATCTTTTTTTTGTAACAGTGGTTAAGTGAATCATACAGTCATTAAGAAACTCAATAGATTTCCCTCATTGACTTTGCTTGACACAAACCAGGTGAAAAGGTTACACATGGAGATCACATGACCCAGGGATACTGCAACCCTTGAAAATACAAACACCTAAATGATGTTCATGTGACCGTGGGGATATTGTGACAGTCATAAGTGTGATAATCAATTTTAAGTCATCCCAAAAGTGGCTTTTTTTTTTCAAAAAGGAACTAAATTTTCTTTGTTTTTCCTTGAAGACATTCCATTTCTCATCCAAGAAGCTTCTTCAGTTCATGGAAAATGTCTTCAAGGAAAAACAGAACAGAAAGTTCAATTGCATTTTGAAGCACCTTTGGGGCAACCATGACTTGGATAACAGAGAATCCCCATAGACAATTTTAAATCACTTTTTTCAATGCTGTTGTAACTTCAAATGGTCACTAAAAGAAAAGTTGCAAGACAAGGATTATGTGTACAATGAAAACTCAATACCCAAACTAAATTCAGTTACTTCTATGAATTATGATCAAAGTGTAAAAATAAAAAATAATAAAAATGTTGTTTTTCAGAATTTGGGCATATTATTAAAAAGGACTGTAAATCTGCTCTAATCCATCATGAATCCTCTAGATGTGCTGGATTTCAAATTTTTTTAGCATTTTCAGGCAGCAAAAGATTTGAAATGTAGCAACTGGATTCCAACACATCTGGAGGGCATTACGAAGTTGCAGTATATATTTGATCATAGGCGATATTTAGTCATGAGTTATATTAACAAATTTAAAACTGCCTTACGCTAGGAAATCCATAAGTGCTGGGAGGTAAATGGTTGGATCAATATTATGACAATCACAGTTCAGTTCAAACATTATCTGGATTTCCTGCTCAATTACTGGAAAAACTCAAGGTCCTATATACAATTAAAGCATTTGTTATATTTCTTGTTTAATCCTGATGCCTTAGCAGAAGCTTTGAATGTACTGAATAAGGAATTTATACAGGCTAAATGCTGTATATTAAATTAGAAATACAAAAGGACATTAATATCCAATGTCTGGAATAAAAAATGAAATATGTATATAGCATTACAAAAACAATTATTGCAGGTTCTAAGTAATGCTAAGTTTTAAAATTATAAATGATAAAAGTCCAGTTGGTTCAGAAAAATGAAAGTGGATTTCAACAAGTATTCATAAAATGGTTAGCTTGTCTTTTTTATGCTGCTGATGTAATAAATTTAAGGGAATATTAGCAATCATTTTAATTGATTATTATTGCTATGATAAATCACATAATTGGTATTGCTCTTCTCCCCAGATCAGAGGAATTATTAATAAGTCCTTGTGCCTGTTTTACCATAGACCAGTGTTTGTCAACCTTGGCAATTTGATGATGTGTGGACTTTAGCTTCCAGAATTGAAGTCCACACATCTTCAAGCTGCCAAGGTTGAGAAACACTGCCATAGACTGTTTTCTCTTTCAAAGGCTTTCAAATGGACCACTTGTCTATCTGAAGATCTATTCAAACCAAAACTTTCACCCCCAAAAAAAATAAAAAATAAAGAAGGGTCATTATTTTTTAGGCTCAGTCTGGCTGCAGCAAATTTAACATTCATGCTAAATGTCTACTTATCATCTTCTCATTATGGAGAAATCTATTGTGCTTCTATTTAAATGAAGTTTGGATCCAGACTACTCATATTTAGAGCAATGTCAATACCTCTTGACTAAAATCAATCCCATTAAATCCAGTATATGCTAGTTCTGGATCCAGACTTACGCATCTAGACTGAAGGTACATATTTGTCCTCTTTTTAGATGATGTAGTATTTGGAAGAGGTAGCGATACATCGATGGAGAATTTAGGATTCACTGAAACTAGAGAGTCTAAAACTCCTGAAAACAGCCCTGGCCAAATCCGATAGTAAGCCCAAGTAAGTAGGGAAAAAAAAAAAGCATTGTTGTCAATCACTGCCTGGCAATAAAGTTCTCCAAATGAATTACTTCTATGCCTTCCCCATCATTCTGTGGCATTCATTGGCACTGATCAGTGTTTGATATGGGCATGAGATCAGTGCTTGCAATAACCGTCATCATAACATTTAGCTTCCTGGCTTTATCTCTCTTAACCAGTGGAATAGACTACAATTCATTCTGTTGCAAAGATAATGTTTCAAGCAACAAGGGATGATCCCCCCAAACAGAATGTGTGATGAAACTGGATTATCTTCCCATCTGCTAAGTAATTTATGCCAAATACAAAGGTGAAGCTAGGATTTAAGCCCAGTCAATTGCCATTCTGGTTCAGCTTTACCTAATCATTCTCTCTCTCTCTTTTTTTTTCTCCTAAGTGTCTATGTGTGTGTAGTAGGGTATTAATATGCTAATGTATGAAGTAAGAAAGACAGGAAATCTTGATTAAATTGTTTTATGAACCAGAAGGGGAGATGTTAACATGTTTTTTTTTAAAAAAAGATAATTATAGAAAATGTTTAGGTTTACAATGAGCATTTTAGCAGATGTTCATTATTATCGTAATCCCTTCATGGGCATGTACACAATTCAGGTGGATCAGGTGCCATGCAATTACGTGATGCATGTGCAAAATAGGACCTAAGATGGAATGGTAAACCTTTCCGGTGACAGTAAGTGAAAGAAAAGGCTGGAGACTCCATATCTAGACCAGTTCATATTCTGAGAGTCTTCAGAATAATCATTGTAATTAAAACATGACAAGTGAGAATTCATGGATCCTGAAACAGGTTTGTTTCACTTCCATCACCAATGTTCACCAAGGATATAAAAATCTTGTCTGGCCTTGTTTACACACAGATAGTGTTCATGATACTGCATCTATGACACTACAAACACATGGAATAAGAGGCTGAATCCTACATGGCCATAACTTGTAGAACAGCTGCTTCTTGCTTCATGGTCACAGAATCTGTCTGTCTGTCTGTCTGTTATTCTTACAAATAATGCAAGGTGGAGAACATTTATTTATTATTCATTTATTTATATATTTGTCAAATGTACAATATAACAAGTATAGATATGAATGTAAATATAAACAAAGGAAGAAAATATAAATAAATGGGGAGAGTAAGACAGGGAAGGTAGGCATGCTGGTGCGCTTATGCACACCCCCTTTATGGACCTCTTAGGAATAGGGGAGGTCCACAGTAGACAGATTGTGGTTGAAGCTGTGAGGATTTGAATATGTAACAATGGAATAGAGCATTCCAGGCATTGACCACTCTGTTGCTGAAGTCATATTTTCTGCAATCAAGTTTGGAGAGGTTGACCTTGAGTTTGTATCGATTGTTTGCCCATGTATTATTGTGGTTGAAGCTGAAGTAGTCATTGACAGGAAAGACATTGTAGCGGACAATTTTGTGTACTGTGCTTAGATCTGACTGCAGGTGATGCAGTTCCAGATTGTCCAAACCCATAATTTCAAGTCTGCTGGCATAAGGGATTCTACTGTGAGTAGAGGAGTGGAGTACTCTTCTCGTGAAATGCCTCTGGACTTGCTCAGTCGTGTTAATGTCCGATATACCATGTGGATTCCAGGCGGACGAGTATGGATTCAGGAATTGGTCTGGAAAAGGTTTTGTGTGCTAGTTAGCAATACAATGCAACATACTGTATCTAATACGTCTTCTTCCTCCTATTTTCCCATGAACAACAATCCTCTGAGAGAGAAAGACTGGCCGAAAGTCAGCCAGCTGCCTTTCATGGTTAAGATAGACTACAGGATTTCACAGTCTGCTGTTTTCTAGCCTGGTGCCTTAACCACTAGACCAAACTGGATAATATTGTGAAGGTCTTCAAGTTTATGTCCTTGTATAGGGCTACAGCAGTGGGAGTAATCTTCTCCCTCCCCAAATTCATGAATATATGTTGTGAAGACAAAATCTAGTAGGCTAAGAACTCAGGTAAAATGAAGATTTAGGTCTCACTCCCCTTTAAATAGGTTAGTGACCCACATCGTATCATGTAGCTGATTCAACCCAACGCTATATGAAGAAGTGTTTGCTTTTTTCTGTCCCAAATCTTCCACCATCCTGTTGCCTTATGGGTTTTTAAAATATTAAAATATTTTTTTAAAAAAATATTAAAATAGGTTTTAGAAGCAGCTCTGGTATGAACTGTGAACAGGTACACATTTAGGAATGTGAAAAGGTAGCTTTTGTTGGTTCCAAAATATTTTCCTTCATTGTTTACTCTTTGCAGAGGTGAAATTCAGCAGGTTCTAGCAGATTCGCTAGAACTGGTAGTAAATTTTCTAAGCAGTTCAGAGAACCGGTTGTTAGAAGAAATCTCCTTTTGTTTTTTTTTCCACTTTACAGGGTTAATCCTGTAAGAAAGGCAGGAAAGAAACAGTCTGGTGTTGTTTCTGGCCTAATCTTTATTGCCCTGCTTACAGAAAGTGCCCACCCAGTCACATGACACACACCCCCAGCCACGCCCAACAAGCCACGCCCACTGAACCGGTAGTAAAATAATTTGTATTCCACTGACTCATTGGAGTTGCTGTACAAGGTTGTAGCATGAACCTGTGCAAATTTCAGACACAGAATAAAATGTAATCCTAATGTGAAACTGGAGACATTTCAGATGTAAAGTAGTTTAGAATTAATTCTCTGGGTGGCCACACAGTTTAAAGAGTTGAACTGAAAAAGTGTCTCAGTCTCACCATGATAAGATCAGTTACAAACTTGTCTGATGTCAGATGATTATGCTCAGCATCGACTTGAGAGTTTAGCAAACCAAATTGTAGTTGCTGTGATACCATTAGCTGATAGCATTAGGTACCTGTTCTGGACATCATTACTATCATGCAAACATCTTCCCCTATCCAGGCACTAGAAATTATCCAGTGCTTTATCTTGCACTTTCTTGGTTGATCTTCTTTCTGATTTCCTTTAAATTTGTAGTTGGTACAAAAAGATTGATTTTTATGCTGGTATGTGCTTTTGATTGACCATATCGCTGCAGCATCTCACATAGTTTCAGGTAATTTGGCAAAGCCTATTTTTGAGGATTAATGCCTCAACTGAGTGGAAGCATAGCTTTAAAATGTGTATCTTTCTTCTTTGAAATGTGCATCAAATTGCTTTGTCTTTCTCCTGCTTGTAAGTGGATTGCTGATTTTGCAGGTGTGTGATGTTTCACTGAAGCTTTCTATTCCCTGTTGTAAGGTCAGATTTGACTTTGGGGAGCATGCCACAAATAATAGCAGATATTCATCATGCCAGATTTGCCAACTTTATCAGAATGAGGTGCTCAGCTCAGCTTTTTTGTAGTTAAACTGGGAGTTGTAACACAAGATCAGAGAGAGAGATGATAGATAGACAGACAGACAGACAGACTTATATACAACTTCAGAGTACTTTACAGCCATCTCTAAGCAATTTACAGAGTCAGCATATCACCCCCAACAATCTGGCTCCACATTTTACCTAATTTGGATGGAAGGCTGAGTCAAACTTGAACTGGTCAGGATCAAGCTACTGGCAATTGGCAGAATTAGCCTACAATACTGCATTCTAATCACTGCCCCACCAGGGCTGATGATAAATGAGAGAGAGAGAGAGAGAGACAGACAGACAGACATTTAAAAAAAAAAAAAGCCCAAACTTGCAAGATAATCAAATCTGCAAGCTTCTTGTGTTTCCATGTGAGCTCATACACAGCCATTTAGAATTTTTAAAACTTAAATATTACATATATAAATGAGAAAATTATTTTGAATCTTATTTTAAATTCTTCCTTGTCACCTGGGAGATAGAGCAGAAAGCTGAGATAATGCTTGGAAATATGGCCTTTCATGAACCAAACAGCCACTTCTTGCTTCGTGTTTATCTTTCATTACCAATCTCATTCCTCGTTGTGTTGTTGCTGTTTTGCTCCCCTTGCCTCAACATTTAAATTAAATGTCTCCATAGGGGGAAAAACTTCCAAAAATTAGAGGTTGAAAGCAGTAACATATTGTATGTGTACAGACACACAAATGTATACATCCCCCTTCTTGATTTTTATATCTCCTCAATATTAAGAAAACTGAGAGTCAAAAGCTGCAGGATTTGGGATGTCTTTCTTAGATGAAGACAGGAGAAACACTCTAAAAACATAAGGGATTAATCAAAAGCTCTGGACAAAGTTCAATTTGATTTCAGTTAATAAGATTGCTCCCCACCTAGTATGTATTTAACAATTAATTGATTTACTAGCTGGTGACTAATTAGCTACTAAAGTAAGACCTGGATTTTATGTAGGATGTTAAATTTCCCAAACAACCTGGACCCCAAATGCCTAATAGACAACTTTCAGTTATGTATGTATTCAGTCTGAAATTACTGGCAGGTGTTTTTGTACATCTGCCTAACAAGTACATAATGCCATTCTAGAGGTACTGGCATTTTGGCCTTAATTGTGGTGGCTACTTCATTCTGGAATTCTTGCCTCCCTGAATTTACTGAGGCGCCGACTCTATTGTCATGTATTTTAGATGTTTCTTGAAGATCCATCGAGCTTTTTTTATGGGAATGCTGGGCAATTAGTTTTGTTTTGGACAATTTGGATTCAAAAGGGCAAATTGTGAATTGAAACACCTGTAAGCATGCAGGTAAGCTCTGTTGGAAAGATCTTAAAGCAGCTAAAGCCTTTCCTGAAATCCCATAGAGGCATGTCACAATTGATGCAACAAGTCTTGGAAAAAAAGATGCTTAAGGACTAAGATGTACCTACAGTAATTGGGGCTATTTATCCTCCCATTTATCCACCTGCCTAATCCTCCTTTTTATATCAGTTTTATCTAATTGGATCTTTTATTTTTATAAACTGATGCTTTTATAGATGATGATGATACATTAAAATTAGAAATGGACAGCAACTTTAGAAGGGTCGAGGTCTATGGAGATTCTCAGTCATCCAAGTCATAGTTGTCCCAAAGGTGCTTTTTCAAGAAACAATTGAACTTCTTTGGTTTTTCTTTGAGAACCGTTTAGTAATAAAAACCAGTTGCATCCCATCACTGGTTTCCATCCATTCCTTGTCTAGCCTTCAGGTGCTTTGGTAAATAGGTTGACCCCCTCCTCTTTGTGACAGTCCCTCAAATATTGAAACACCACTATCATGTACATAGGAATTACAGATTCGCATTAGGATTGTGACCGGTGGGTCTTCAGCATTAGTGAGAAGCTCTACCTATAAATAACAGGTTGGCTGATGCAGAAATCTAACCCAAGGAGAAGGGTACTACAGATGTCCCACCTTACAAAGAAAGATCTTTTAACTGCAGGGTTTTGTTTAAAAAACACAGTCTGATTTCTAAAGCATGCTTTTTTCAAATAATGGCACAAGGGAACAGGGTTAAGATCAAAAATATTGCAGGTAATCCTCATTTAGTGAGTGTAATTCATTCTGGTGACACAGTCACTAAACAGACCACACAGAGAGAGACTCTTGATAGCACTGGTTGCTTCTGTCATTCAAATATTTTTGTCTTGTACAGTGCCGTAGGCTTCACTCTTTATTCCTTTCCCCTCCCCCACTCAGCCTGTCTCCTTGTAGGACAGAAATAAATAAGCTATTTCTTGTTGTACTGCTTTTCTTCAGAGTAACACAAAATACTAACTGCAAATTAACAAGCTCAGCTCTGGCCTTATTTCCTTGATTAGAACACCTGCAGCAGCTGTCTGAAACTGACCAGGCCTTAATCAGTTTCACACTGGAAGCTTTTATTGGCTTAAATGCAAACATTGGCTGCCTTCACTCTTTCATCACCTTCCTAATTTCAAATAGTAATATCTGAGGCAGTCATTAAAATGAGGACTCCTTGTATAGAATAAGAGAACAAGCTAAGCCTCTAGAAAGCAGAATCAGTCAATCCAGACATCACCTGATGCCAGTCTTTCTTTCACTCTGTGACCCTATATTATATTCATTATTTATAAATATATATCTAAGCAGATACACGAACACCAGAAATTTGTGCAAAGCTGTCTTTTGTTCTTTCAAATCCATCCAGTTTCCCTTATTTGTATTGTTTATATTGTGCATTCATTGAAACTGACTGATTACTTCATTTCCCTTTACTGACCCATTTACAAACCATACTTTAAATTCAAGTACTACCCATGCACATGGAATTAAAGAATTAATGATAAGTTTCCTTAATTACCATTGCAATTAGTTCCTTCAGGAATCCAGTTAAGACATTTTCTTGAAATAATCTGGAATTGTTTTACCATTATCAGCTACCATAAAAGGAAACACATGAAGACTTTGCTCAGGCCAGGCTCATTTTGTTGACTCTTGATACTGTGAGACAAGTCATGAATTTGACTGTAAAGGTGTGTAGATACATTTCCTTACAGAAGCATTAGCCCAGTCAATACAGATAATCCTCGATTTACGATTGGTTGCTTAGCTACTATTCAAAGTTATGGTGGACCTCCCCAGAGATATTTATAACCCAGTTCCAAAGTTCTTAGGACTAAACAGAATAACAGAGTTGGAAGGGACTTTGGAAGTCATCTAGTCCAACTCCCTGCTCAGGCAGGAAATCCTATACCATTTCAGACAAATGGTTGTCCAATCTCTTCTTAAAAACTCCCAGTGTAACCCTCTGGAGGCAAGTTGTTGATTTCCTTCATTTGATTTCCTTCATCATTTCCTTTATTGATTGTTCTAACTGTCAGGAAATTTTGCCTTAGTTCTAGGTTGCTTTTCTCCTTGATTAATTTCCATCCATTGCTTCTTGTCCTGCCCTCAGGTACCTTGGAGAATATGTTGACCTCCTCTTCTTTGTGGCAGCCCCTCAGATATTGGAATACTGCTATCATGTCACACATAGTCCTTCTTTTCATTAAAACTAAACATACTCAATTCCTGCATCTGTTCTTCATATGTTTTAGCCTCCAGTCCTCTAATCATCTTTGTTGCTTTTTTCTCTGCAATCTTTCTAGAGCCTGAACATCGTTTTTATATTGTGGCGACCAAAATTGGATGCAATATTCCAAGGTTATATACCCTCTATAATCACATAATTGCATTTGGGGCATTTGGCAACCTGCCTGCATTTATATCCATTTGCAACATAGTATTGTCCTGTGACAACATTTATGGCTTTTTTTTATTTTTTTGCCAGAAACAGGAAATACTTCAGGTTTCCAGCAAACAATCCCATTGTCTAAAATGGGTTCACTTAATGACCAGAACGTTCACTTAGTCACCATGGCATCTGCTTAACAACCACCGCAACAAAGTCATAAAATCAGTCATGGTCATGTAGGGACCCATTTAATAATTGGCATGATTTATGACCACTATTCCAGACTCAATTATGGTCATAGGTGGAGGATTACCTTTAGGACAGGTGTAGAGAATAGCTTCTGTAGCAAGAACAGAACTATTTTGGTTTTGCAGCACCAGATTTTGGAATAACCTTAGTTCTTTTTCCCAAAGCCATAATACAGGGATTATGAACACAGACATTCCTACCAGCACCTCTTCTGCAGATGCCAAGCCCAGCATGAATGGGAGCATCACAGTTCAGCTGGTATAGTTTTTTAAGGGTTAAATGTGCTCCTTAAACCTTGAGTACTTGTTTCACTCTTAAAATCCCATTGAATTTCTGCCCAAACGGGACTCATTTTTATTAATTTGGGAAAATTTCTAGAGATACACTTATAGCTGTTCCAAAATATGAAAGAACTCATAGAACATAGAATAACAGAGTTGGAAGGGACCTTAGAGCAGTGGTGGAATTCAATTTTTACTACCAGTTCTGTGGGCATGGCTTGGTGGGCGTGTGACCAGGTGGGCAGTTTCTGTAAGCAGGGCAATAAAGATTAGGCTAGAAACAACACCTGAATGTTTTTTTTCCTGCCTTCCCTACAGGATTAACCCTGTAAAGTGGAAAAAAAACAAAAGGAGATTTCTTCTAACAACTGGTTCTCTGAACTGCTTAGAAAATTTACTACCAGTTCTAGTGAATCTGCTAGAACCTGCTAGAACCTGCTGTATTTCACCTCTGCCTTGGAGGTTTTCTAATCCACTTCTTGAGCCGGAGACTTTATATCATCCCAGACAAATGGTTGTCCAATCTCTTCTTAAAAGCCTCCAGTAATGGAGCACCCACAATTTTTGAAGGCAAGTTGTTCCACTGGTTAATTGTTCTCACCATTAGGAAATTCCTCCTTAGTTTTAGGTTGCTTCTCTCCTTATTGAGTTCCCATCCATTCTTTCTTGCCTTGTCTTCTGGTGCACACCTATAATATTACATCATCAATCCTTGCAATTGCTTTTCAAGTATATTCCTTCACCATAAAAACCTTAATCCTGCTTTGCTGTAGTACATCAACTTTTTTGAGAAAGTTGTTTTCTGTTTTCTACCAAAGACTCATTCCATATACCCTTCTTTATAAATATCCAGGGATATTTATGCCAAGCTGGGTGACTTTACTTCACTGACTTCTTTTTTAATCAATCACAACAAGGTACTTATGTACCCATAACTTCATCTTCTAAGTCTGATTTAAGTTAGCACTTGAACTTGTTTGATGTGATCTACAGAATCCCCCCCCTTCCCTTCCTTCCTGCTGGTACTACTGTTTGAGCAAAAGGAAACACAATTCCAAATAGAAAATAACATCTCAGTTAAAAATCTATTCTGCTTGTCATTTCTGATTGTGGTGTGTG
>JAEANM010009742.1:0-16190 GCA_017656035.1 Myanophis thanlyinensis
CCCTTTTCTTTCTTGTCTCTCTCTCTTTCTCTCTCTCTCTCTTTCTATCCCCCCCATTGCTTGGGAAATTTGTGGATAGCGAGGACATCTGAAGGATGGTGGGTGGGGAAAACTCTTCTGCCTACAAAGAGAATAGAAGGGGGAAGAGAAGAAATACCTTGGGGAAAAAGGAAAAGCCTCTTTCCCTTGTGCTGGCTACTCCCTTGCGCCCCCACCCAGATTTTAAAGTGCTATGCACAGGACGTTTTAAAGTGCTAGGCATAGGAGGTGATGGGGCAAGTTGGGCTGGAACCAAAAGTGCTCAGCTGACTGGCGGCCAAGAGAGCCCAAGGCAGAATTGCACCCTGGGAGGGCCCACCTTCAGCACACCTCTGCCACCCCCCTTGCCTCTTAGTGCCCCCATGCCACCCCCCTTGCCTCTTAGTGCCCCCCTAGGTCATCCCACTGCCCCCAGGGGGTGGTACTGCCCACTTTGGGAGCCACTGCTCTAAGCTCAACAAAAATAAGAGGCTATTTCACAGGAGGAAGAAACCATTTCTCAGATTTAAAAGCATTTCAAAATACTTTTCATCAAGAAACTTTTGAAAAAAATCTGTAATGAACTGTGTTCATTATAATGAGTAAAGGCTTATTACTCAAACAGTATTGGGTTTTACACAATGGGTCAATGCATTTTTCAATGTTATACAAGTGTTTGCATTTTAGATTTTTATATGGTTTGTGGCTTTGCTTTATGATCTCCTGAAAAAATGAAACATATAAAAAACCTTCTTTGGCTTCATCCTCAAAACTGCCAGCTTCTCTGTTCCATCCCCTGCAATATCTATAATTTAGGCATAGAAAAGCTTTTATAAGTATTTCACATATGAAACCTTTATTCCAAACGCATGACATGTTACTTAGAGATTATAAATGTGTTGTCTTTGAACAACCATATTTCAAGAATATGCTGTCCCACCTTTAGAATTAGAATTAAGTATGGACAGTTGTAGATGTTGCTGAACTACATCTCTCAGTGGTTCCAATCAATATTGTGTTGAGCAATCCATACTACACAGCCCAAGCTCCTAGTCAGATGAACCCTGAAGCACCAATACCTATGCATCAGTCCTTATTTCTGCTCTGGGACTTCCTTGTCATACCACATCAGACTATATTGCAAAAACTCTGGTTCCTGCTCTGTCTGGTTATGAGCTATTGCAAATATTACATATTTGTGGTATGCATGGATTTGAGACCTTGTGATTCTTATATATTCTTCTGGAAACTGAGACCAATACCTTCAGGTCCACCTGGCCAGTTTCTGATATTCGAGTCTGTTGAGACCTTAGAAAAGTATTTGTTGCAAAACCATGTTAGAGATCGTCAGAGTGATGTCCTGTGTTTCTATGCAATAAGATGGATGGTTTCTAAGGTTTTATGGTTCCTTCTCACGTGTGACAATAGTCCCAGCAAAGCTGCCTTAGGGTGGGGCTGCAGAAGAATGGAAGTGACTTCCACAGTTGTCTGTTGGGACTATAAATTTGAGAGGTTATGGCATGTAATGAGGGCAAAGGCTGTGGATGTTGTCCACTTGAATGATGAATGTTGAATAATGAGAAAGATAGTGAAAGTCATATTTCTGAAGTTGTAAAACATCCCTCAAATGAAGAGGCCTCCCTCCCATTGGGGAAAAGTACCTGCCATAAAATTCTAGCACACCATGTGGTCAAAAATATAGTAAGGACTCACTTTAAAATCTATGAGTGCTTAATAAATGACACATTAAACAGAACATTAAAAAACCAAGGAAGGAACTCATTTCAACTTTCCCTGATGTTAATGGTCACTTAGCACATTTCAGAACTAAATATTCTAGCCATCAGGCTTCAAGACTTATTAGGTATTCAGGTTATCAAACAAGTTCCAATGTGAATCTGGCAGAAGAATGTATGTGGCTGTGTATCTTTCAAATTCCTGTTCTGGCAATTCCTTGTGAGCAACTGAAATCAGTGTGCTTTAATGAGCGGTCTGCTCTGTTCTATTAGCATCCTATAAAAATTATATCAACCTGCCAACAGCTTGTGATGACTTAATCAATGTAATTTTTAAAGTCGAGGGGCGGGACAGGAAAGTGTCTTAAACAGGTTAACCTTTGCTATATTTTATTGCGAAGAGACTCAGTTACTGCATGTAGACAAGGATTCTAGAACCAAGGTAATTTAATAAAAGAAATACAGTGCTGGTGGTGGTGGTGCATTGGGGTGCAGGGTAGCGCTGCCAATTTATTTTTATTTAATCTTTCTAACCTTGTTGCAAACTGCCCAATTTTGTAGACATGAAATATTTAGGACCCAAGATGCAACAAGATGTGATTGCTATTAAAGAGGGAAAACATGATGACTTAAGAACTTGACATGTAGTAAGATCTTGTCAATATTAAAACACTTCTTCTTCTTTGGCATATTTGCTGTGCTTTTTCTTGTTTGGGCAGTTGTGAACCAAACTGATTTTCTAATAAAAACAAAACCTTTAATAATGTTCAGTTAAATTACTTTTCCACTCTTTCAACTTAATGATCTTAACCATGCCTTGATATATATTGCAAGACCAATGTGTCTCGTTAAATTTCTCATGGATTTTTCTAAATTTAGAATTGACTTGGATTAGAATTCTATAGCTTCATTCCACATTGCTCTAGTTAGCTAGTTGTGTAGATAAAGTAAAATTGTGTAGGTAAAGTAACGTGGAGAAAAACCATGCTTGTATGAGAAAGTGGATTTGGAAACAGCCTTGGTATATTCCCTCCCAAGTGATTTCCATTCACCTTCATTTTTTAATATAATTCTGCTAATGTAGTGGTCTATGTGGGAAAGACCTATTGGGAACTGTTGCCCACATTGCTCCCATAAAAGAGGATTCATTTCTAAGGTAGTGATTAAAAACCTTACTTAAGGCAAATGGGGCATTAAATCAGGAAAGGGGAGTTGTCCTCTGTAGCATCCGGCTTGGCTTATTCCAAATATTTAGAAGTAACTTTGTGTGTCATGATATCTCTCCAGCTACATTAATGATTTGGTCCAAAATATGTAGGTCAATTGGCATCAGTTAAAATATGTAGGTCATTCCAGCACCAATAGTTTCATTTTCCAGACCATTCTTTCCATGTTATCCAGTTTCATTCAGGCTCATAAGAATTATGTGATTGTTTCCTTTCATCCCTCTATTTAAACCCCAAGGCTTTAGGTTACTAATATAATCAGATTTCCACACGAGAGTGTCTAAACTAGTGTTTCTTATCTTAGTGAAAACTTTTGGTTACTTTAGTATTTTCCTTGAATAGTTTTACTGTAGCTTCCTTGATGAAATAGAGATACTCTAGGAAGTATATTGATTTTCTTGTCACTTGTTTTCCCCCAAAGAACAAGTTGTACAATCACAGTCTGACACAAACACTTCTTAGATTTCATTTGTTTGTTATTTTTCCAAACAAAGTAGCCCTCCCACCCCGCTGTCCCCCAAAATACATACTTAAGCAACAGAAAAGCAATACATCACAATAAGCATCACTTAGTTGCACACAAATAATAAATTAAGACAGTTGGAAATCCCACACAGAATTAGGCAAGAATATCAATGTGATGACTAGAATATGGAATTGTAATAAGGATTTTCAATACTTCTGCAAACATATGCTGTCTAGAGCTGTAAATTGTAGGGTGTGAAAATATATGTTGTTTCTAATTTAATCTGGAAAAGCAGATTTTAAAAACTTATGATATAATTTTAGAGGCATGCTAGTCACATGGCTCAAAGTTCAGTTCTTGGTACTTTCGGTTGAAAGGATTAGCAGATTGGACCTCTGGAGGAGAAATACAGCCACTTAGCATAGCATTGACAGTAATCAACATAAACCAATGAGCTGGGTCAGTGTAAACCAACCAGACTCCTTTACCTCTCCCCAATTGGGGCAACGATCAGTTACATTCACAAACCTGGCTTAGCAACCCATGCATATACAAATTTTTGAGGAAGGGTATATATAAATCCTGTGCACATCCCAAGCCCTCCTCTGACACTGAAAACTTACAAGCATGGATGATAACAAGAAACATACTGTGGCCTCATTTCCTCTGCTATGACATCCCCTTATTTATCTGGATGATCTGAAATGGAAATGTAGCACATTAGCTGAACTTAATTATAAAAGTTTCACTAGCAGAAATTTTGATAAAGTTCCTTATCATGCAGACACTGTAACATGTTCAGCTAAATACCTAACACATCCATTTCAGATCTTTCAGATATACATACTGGAGACTGATGGTGATGGGGGGCCAAAGTAACTTTCCCCAGGATACTCTGAGTTCACATATCCTAACATTCGTATATCACTCCTGACTTATAGGTCTTGTGTTGGAGGACTGTTAAAATTTTGTCTCCATTCTCTCTACAAGTTTGGTTCAAAAAACAGTGGATGGGGTCAAAAATTCACTTCCAGAGAGGGCAATTTTCAGATAATTTTCTTCTCTGCAGAATTTTTTTAAACTGAAGAATGTCTTTTAAGCCTATGTTGTATGCAATTATTTTGAGGTTCACCAGGTTATCAGTTAATGTGACTGGTTCCCAAAACACAGCTATTGGAGCTGTGCAAATACACTATCCAGATATTTAATTTGAAAATGGTTCTATAAATTTAACTTTGAAATTGAATACCACAGTTGACTCAAATTCATTTTTCAGATTGGTTTAAGTTTGAATCCTATCAATTTGACCTTTTAGAGGTAAGACGTTTGAATCAGCACAAGGTTGAATAGCAAATCCCTGATGCTACCATTTGCATCAGTAGATAACTCTCTGTTACCAATGGGAACCTCCTTCCTAATATAAAGAACAATTGCCAATGTCCCTTTTCAAATCAGGAGAATGGCATCAGCAATGGATTAAACTTTCTCCTGCCTATTTTTTTTTAAAAGCATCCACAAATTTAGCAATGGCATGGATTGCTGTAAATCTGTTTTGCACACAAATCCCTATCCCAAGAGAAACTGTGTGTTAGTTTGGAACTGGTACAGAGAAAGCATAGAAAGTCCTAATAGTTTTTCTAGATGAAAACAATTATGTGTCTATTCTTCCCAAGACCCCATGTGCTATTTTATCATCTGTCTGAACTATCCTTTCTCCAATTAATTTAGATTGCAGGAAAATATTGTAGTAATGTCCCAGTTTCAGTTGTCCTTTGAAAGAGAGTTGCCCTCTGTAGAAAAATTAATTGCAAGAAAATAAGATTTGAGGATATAAAATTCCTTGCTTCTTCCTCCACTACTCAATCCAGATTCTTTGAAGTTCCTAAGCATGGAATAAACACGTACCAAGCAGCTATAACCCAGAGCAAGCAAAACTTATTAATTTTGAAGTAATAATTTGGGAGGATCTCCAGATAACGTTAAGAGAGACTTCCTCTGAAATGCCAAGAGATGTGACCTGTCAATATAGCATAGGATACCAAAATTATTGGATCAATGATAGGAATCAATGATTTGTAATTAATCATTGGAATTCACAACCTAAGTACTATCAAAAGAAGATAGAAAGTCTATTCCATGATGGTCAAGGCAGCACAACAGGCTTAACATGGAGGATGACAGATTTCAGTTCTAGACTAGTAAAAACTTGTCTACAAGAGAAGCTTGATAACCAAGCATCTGGAAAGTTAGTGGTTCTGCTTCATTGGAGGCCTCCAGATAGATGGGAAAATAATCTGCAGGAGTTACTTTGGCTCCTAATTTCTTACATCACAGGGAATTAAATTAGTTGCTTAAAAGCCTCCTTTAATTCTAAGATTCCAAGCCCATTTTATTTCCGCCCATCTATTAATTTTTCAAGAAGGGTAGGCATATTGCTTCTGCCAAATGTTTTGGAACTTCCAATCAGCAAAGGATAGTGGGAATTGTAATCAAAAATATTTAAAGGGCACCCAGTTGTCTTCCCATACCAATTCACATGAATAACCCGCTTCCATAAGAAAAGATCAGGCTCCAAATGTATTTCAGGCCCCCAGATACTGAGAACCTGTGCTATTGCAGTGGCTGCTTCTGCCAGCTTTCTGCTTCTCTTTCAATCTCTTCTTGTTCAAACAATTTATAGCACCTATTTTATGGGAAAAGCAAAGATATGGGGCTTCACTGGAAGAAGGAAAAGCACTCTAAAGGGAATTACGATTTCAATATTCCCTTAAGAAACACTGGGAAGTATTTTGTGAAAAGAAGATGGCCATTTCCATGATCGGACTTCATGTTCGATCATATTTAACTAACAGGCACTTGATTAAAACTTCCAAAGGGCTGAATAATAGTAATCCACTTCTACTAGTTAGGGAAGACTTGTTGCACTATGACATCTGTTGCTTTTAAACTGAGTTTTGGCTACTAGTATGCACAAAATAAACCAGCAGAAATCAATGGGAGCAGTTGTTCCATGTGTGACATCAGTTGGCACACTATTATGTCATTGCAAGCATTGGCTATGTTAGATGTTGCCACATGACTTCCAGTTTACTGTGCTCTCCCTTCTGCCATTCTCCACTAGTGAAGAATAGGTGTTATACAAAGTGGATAAAAAGTTTCAGTCAGATGTTCCTAAAATTGGCCTTGAAATATTCAGCATGTACTTTAAAAAAAGAGAGCTCTCTTCATGCTGTAGTAAGTAAAGTCAGAGAAATTATTTTATATTGAACAAGACATCATAAAATTAATCTGTCCAAATCTTGCAACTTTTCCATAGCTAAGGATCATGGTTGCTATAGCTGCAGTGAATTGTGCACTAACATAATAGCATCACCAGAGAAGAAAGAGGGGCTGGGAAGGATAAAATTTTGAATGTATTAAATCCATCAGAAATTAATACATGTATTTCTCATTGAAAATTTTCAATAATTTCATGTATTTTTCATTGAAAATTGGCACCATCATTATTTGGTAGTTTCCACCAAATGTTGATTGTATGATCTTAACAGACTCAGTGAATTGCAAAAAGTGGACTGTCACATGCAACCCATAGGGTGCCCACCCCAACTCAACTACAGCCTCCTCTAACTCATGTAGGAGTTACATGTAGAAGGAAAAAAAACTTTAAAGGCCTAGAAGTTTAAAACCTTCCTGAACTTTAAAGATTAAAATGTTGTGTTCTTTCAGGCTTTGGACATCATAAATGAGAAATGTAGATGCCTGAGTAAAAAGGTTTTGATTTAATAATTCCTTGTTTATTGGATCACTCTATTATTTTTAGGTGGCTTTCCCATTGCCATTCTAGAAACAAAATGGCATACAAGATTGTCAAATAAAAGGAATATAGATATATATACGAAAGCCCTTGATGAAAGATTTTTTCCCCAATGATGTGGTTTTGCTATTTTGTTAAAAATATATAAATAGAAAGTCTTCTGGACAGGTGGCAGAGGGGTGGCTGCAAAGATCCTGCCTTTGATGCTGTTCAGTCAGATAGCATCACGAAACTAACCAAACAGCAAACCCCACTTGGATTTCACATACGTGGCGCAAATCCCCATTGCGTTTCAAATTCTCTCAGAATTTAAGCGTCCTTGAGCTTCCATCCGGAATTTGCCACACATCGGGAGTTCCCTGGGCGCTACGCCAACCTAGAAAAAAAATGGGGACAGAGGAGGGAAAAAAGAAAGGTGTAATATGGACTGAAAGTCAAAGCATTTGTGATTACAATTAAGAGGATGCACTAGGTAATACTTTACTTGATCACCTTGCACCTCCCAAGTTAACAATCTCCTATATTACCTAAGCAGAAAAACACAGTGCCCCAATCCAGCTTATATATCTAGTCACTCACAACAAAAGGTCATGGACTGATAGGCCCACTGGTCAATTTTGTAAAAAGGCACATTCAACCATTTTTATAGGCCGGAGTACATTTTGTGGTTTATGCATATGATTCAAAGAAGCCTGCATCCATGGAGCGGTGGTGGCACAGTGATTACAATACAACGCTGCGGGCTAACTCTCCTAACTTTGTCAAGAATTCAATTCTGACCAGCTCAAGGTTGACTCTGCCTTCCATCCTTCCAAGGAGAGTAAAATGAGGACCCAGATTATTGGGGGCAATATGCTGACTCTATAAACCTCTTAGAAAGTGCTATAAAGAACTATGAAGCAATATATAAGTCTAAATGCTATTGCTATTCATACATGAATCTCCTTTGCTGGATCAGGGCTTTTATGTCTACCCTAACACATAGCATTATCTCATGACAAAATGAATGGTCATCAAACCAGTACTTTTTTCTTGAGAAATGTTGAAATCCAAGCTCATTAGCAGCTCCCATGATGTGAGACATAGGCTTACATACTTGTGCCCTTCAAACTTTGCTGACTTTAGTAGAAGCTGTGGATGTAGAATCCAGATTTGGAGAATTCCGTCCATATTATGGTTCTTGTAAATGATGAAGCATTACCCCACCCCCACCCCACCCACTAAATTGGTCTTATCCAACGACTGTTGTAATCTCTGATGCTTTGTCCATAAAGATCATCCGACTGATTGCACCGAGATGGATACTTGGTTATGTATTGGATGTGTTGGAAGCATGGAATGTTCTCCACTCATAATGCTGGAATATACGAGGAACTGCACCAGAAAGATATAGCTGATCACATGTGCTGCTTCCCTTATTGAACACATAGCAGTTCCTTAATTAAAAGAACAATCTTATAATACATTCTCATATCCCAAAGTCTATCATTTGTTAGTGTCTATTACACAGGATTCTGATCAAATACATGACCAACTTTGGTAGCTCTGATAAAGACAAGCCATTTCTTTATAGTTTTAAGGGGCTCTTCAAGATCATTTCCAGTATGAAATTTCAGTGATCTAGTTCTGAGGGTTGATGTTATGCACAGAAAAAAATTACTTCAGCTGTAATGTTATGGAAACTTTGATATGCATTTTGTATATAGGATCATACAAGTATGACTGCTACTCTGCAGCCGGAAGTGACATAGCCCAACTGGAATGTTTCTGTGGGAATCAGGACTGTAGCATAAAATCATTTTCAGGGTCTTCTTTCATTTGAAAATTGCAGGACGATTGTGAAAATTTTTCTGAGAAATGGCTTGCCTTTCTGAGATTCAATGGCTTTCAAATGTTCACCAAGTGACAATGTTATTATATGTTCCACCCACGTAAACCACATTGTTCATTTAATTTTTTTTTTCACCAGAAAGAAATATCAAAAGGTTTAGGCCTGCCAGTCAAGCTTGTATAGAATGTTGGCACAACTTCAGAATGTGTTATGGCTACCATTAGATTTTGCTTTCAGAAATCTAACAAATAACTAAGTGGCCTCAATAGTTAATACTTTTATAATGCCATTAATTCATCACACTTCTAGAAAATGTCACATTTCACATGGCTATTTATTTATTTATTTTTGCTTTCAGGCCACAATACACTGTCTTACAAAAACTTTTATTATTCTACTCTGTTTGGTTCCTGTAGATCAGCTTCCTTATCTTTTTTGGTTACTTAAACAATACTTTTGAAAATGTGAACTTAATTTCCACATAGCTTATACATGGGAAGCAAAGTCGCAGTACAGAATTCCATGCTAAATATTAACTGTTCTTAATTCTTTAAAACTGAACTAAATCCTCACAATTTTAGCCAACATAGCCAATGATTAAGGAAGCTGAAATTTTCAGAAAAAAACATTGAAGGTTCACAGCTATTTCAGTCTACATTTAGGTGGCTTCTTGCTGTTGTTTTCCACTATTGTCTTATTGTTTCCCAAAAGATTTAACCCTCTACATATGAAACTAAGTCACAACTGTCACAGTAACCATATTTTCAGATTGTGATGTACTCAAATATATAGCATAAAAAGTATGACTGAATTTTTTTAAAAAAATCTTCGTTTTAATCACATTCTGTTTGAGTGGTGTTGTTATTATTCAGGAGTGCAGATATTAGTATCCTACCCAACAAGGGCTCACAACCTAAGTAACAGTAATAAATGAAGAAACAAATCCCATGATTTTATTTTGGAGTGAGAGTTCTACTACTTGTTCTTATCGTGTAGTCAAACTGAAATGACCACAATGCTGGCTGGGGTTCATTCATCTATTAAGAATGGCTTCTTAAAATTACATTTGATTCCTAGTTAACTATAAAGATGTTCATGCAGTTGTCATACCAACAGTAGGAAAGTTATTTACTATCACCTTCTGGAATACTTTTACTTCCCAGAATAGCTTAGTTATTTCCCAGTGATTTTTCATTTAATGTACTAACTAGGATTGTCCCTACTTAGTTTTCACTGACTCAGCCAAGGGCGCTAGGTGTTGTACTTACATATTCCACATGAAAACAGCAGGTTCTTTAACCTTAGGTAATTTGCCAGGTTGTCCTTAAATTGCTGTATGGCCCTGGGCTTTCTATTTACCTGTGCAAGCTAGCACACAAGAATGGGAGACACTTCGTTAAGGTTAAATATGAGAAATTTGAAAGGTCCTTTGAATTCTGGTTTAATGAGTCTTGGTAAGAAAACTTTTGTAAAATTTATTTTGTTAAATATAGAAAACAATGGTGAAGAAGGAGCAAAGTGCCTTGTTCCATGCAGCCAAGTTAGCGTGTGATGGATGAGACGAAAACCTAAATGAATTAACTTTTGTAGAACATCTGAATTCTAAATGTAATGGTTTTAATCTGCCTCTATCAACTGTCCCATACAATCTCAATGATACAAAAGCAGATTTCACTGAGATGTTATCGTAATTGACTTGGCTTGGAAAATTATTATAATAGTAAAAGTATAGAGCAAATGTGGATGCTATAATTAAACTTTCAGGGTATTTAGGATCTGTCTATATTTTCAGGTGGTTCAAGCCAATTCTCCTATTAGAAAATATGGTTGATTAATTATTTCAAGGCATCATGTTTACAGATAGTTTTAAAATATATGCTATACATACATACATCAATTAGCTTCAGAAATGAAGACAAGACATACAGTTTGAAATTTTCTGTATCACATTCTATACATATGTAATGTGCAAGGTAATGGAAACTGAATAATGGCTGTTTCACAGCATATGACCAATGAAGACTCCTAAAATCTTTACAGACATTCATAAAAGCCAGTACAACAGGATATTGTTAAAATGTTTAATACTAGTACTAAAAATAGTGATTGAACTTATCAGTACTGAAGTCTTCAAACAGCATTGCCATTTTGATTTCAGTAATCTGCTAGAACTCAGATTATTTTCTTTTTGAAGCTAAATATATGGTTCTGTGGTAAAGTTTAAGACAGATATCCCATACTGAAACCTGACCAACACCTCTCCCTCATAAAGTAAGGAAAAGAATTACATTCTGCAGGGAGTCTGTACTAACATACCTTATAGATGTAGTGAAGGAAAACAGAATGTTACTCTTGCATTAACCTTGTACTGCAGTAAAGGCCTATTTTTCCATGTCAGGATTACACACATTATTACCTACCTATTTTGTAAAGCCCAGGTTAAGAGACAGCCAGTCACATACATTCCCTATGGCTTTCATACAGTTTACTACTAAGTGACTAATCCAACAAACGTGAGTAAATTGCAGCACTATTAGTCTCCAGCCTCTTTTCTTCAGGCTCTCAGTGAGCTACAAATAAATAAATAATACAGGGGGAAAAATAAGCAAGGGATCTAGAAACATTAGTAAGCCTATGCAAGGCTAAAATAGCAAGGTCACCATATTCATGTCTTCATTTAATGGTCCAATCCACTGGTTCTCCAATCTTCTGAAAGTTTCTGGTCTTGTCAGTTTCAAATTCATCAGGCTCATCTTAAAACCATCATGACAGCTAAGCTAGCAGAAGGCTTAACTCCATAAAATAAATCATATGCAATTACTTCCAATTTTTAATCCTTCTCATTTTCTCCTTTGTTGCCCCTCCCCAAGTTTCTAAAGGTCTGTCTGGTCTGCAGGATTAAAGGCAATTTGTACTGGAACCAAAAGGATATAAAAACATTTTCCATCATTTTTGGAGTAAATATTTTGAATAATCTTCAGTGAATAGTGTGGAAGATCCATAGGTTCTAATAAATGCATGATGTAACACATAATGCAGGAACAAGCACCATAGGGCACTGCAGGAACATGAGTTAATGATTCAACATATCACATATAGATCCTAGAAAGAACTTTTGTGGACAACACCTGAAAAGAGTAATAAAGATATTCCAATCCCCAAATCCTGTAAAAGATGTCTCAATCAGAATAGAGACTAGCCTAATGTTTTCTAAACCCATGTTTGGGTCAAATCAGTATTATTTGTTTGGATCACAGAACCGAACTAATGATACACATGGAAGTACAAACTTAGATAAATTTTAAGATTTTGTTGCAAAAGTAGATAGACATGAAAAATAAAATCTGAAAATGTCAAGAATGTGAAGGGAAATTATGCATCATCCTAAAAGCCATGGAAAAATAAAACTTCTGAAACTTGTCCTAATATATGGGAGAAATTCAATCGACATGATCTAACATAGCGGCAAGATAACTGGAATTAGCCTAGAGATTTGAGGTGAGTGTAAGGTTACAAAATGTGTATAACTTTGAAAGTTAGAAAAATGAGGAAGAACAGAGGTTGTTTGGGTTGATGTGAGAAAAGCAAGGAAAAAAACGAGAATTACGTTTTGGCCACCTAAAATTAGGATTTTAAATGTAAAGTGCCAATTAGAAAAGCCAAAATTGATATAGGGGAAAGGAAATCAAAATACAAGAAACTGGATAGGTAAGAAAGTCAGAGAGACTAATCAGCCAGAAGCCCAATAAACCAGGAAGAGTTAGGAAGCAATAGGAAGAGAATGGGGTACCTTGAACCTGATTAATGCCCAGACAAGGAGCAAGTATAGGATACATTTCTAGAAGAAAATTTCTAGGCCTTGAAGATGAATTGATAGAGAACCATTACTATTATCAGTGACTAAACAATACTCGGGTTTTGGGAATTGGCTTCGCTGTGTAAATATTGTGTTACTTAGTATAATTTATTATGTCAATCAAGACTGTCACTTTATGTCTACTTTAACCTCAGCCTGTATCAATGTTTAATGGTTGGGAAGATACACAATGTATGAGGATATTGTTCTGATTCACTTGTCGAGTTACTTTTAATTCAGATAATTTGGCCAGGAACTAGGGATGTCAATAGTTGCTGATGAGCATTACATTAATCACTTTCCACTTGAAGACCTTGAAAAATAATTAAAATAGGATATTAAGGAACAGTAAATAAGACAATTTTATTTTTTTAAACTTTAATGCAGCTTTGAACATGTTTTAATTGTAAGAGTTGAAACTAAGTAATATGTGATAAATAAAACATATCATATAAACAAACATATTAATCCTCTAAACAATGCTTCTAACTGCATGACATATGATTTAGCAGCTCCAAAGTGTCTTAGGATGCTACAAATGCCTGTGAAGAATTTTGTGCCGGGCTAGTGATGTTTGCTTGCCAGATCAGTAAAGGAAAAGTAGGAATAGGAAAATTCATGGTTTCAGTTTGGTATCACCTTCCTAGAAAAAATAATTTTCAGATCCTGCATGTCAAAGCAGCCAGAGGGACTGCTCTGGTGACTCTTGTTGACATCATCAAAAGTGTCGTTCATTTCTACAATATATGCTCAAATTTTGAATCAATAGCAGCTCAATTTTATTTACCTCTCTGACACACTCTAATCAACCGTGCTGTAAAGGTGAGGGGGGAAAAACAAGATAGCATAAAATTAGAAAAGCTTAACCTTCCACCTAAAATGGCAATAATGGTATACTGAAATTGAGAATAGAAAGATCAATCAAATTTAGGAAATGGGGAAAATGAAAGGAACTCCGGAGAAAAGTTGAAATGTGCGAAATGGGACCTTTAGGCTCCTTCCCTTGGTCGCGCCTCCTTTGTCTCCAGCCACAGCTTTCTCACAGCCAGTTTTTGTCCTCCTCTAGCGCTCCCCCAGCAATTCTCCCTGGCTCTTTGCCCCAGGGGCACGGGTGGGGGGGGGGTTGCAGGCAAACGCTGAATGCATATGGCTGGTGTTGGGAGGAGGAGGTAAATGCCTGGACTCTGGCTTAATATCAAATGGGCAGTTCAGTTGCCCCTCCCACTGCGCACACCATTTGACCCCCCATACCCTGCCAGCAACCATGTTTACTGATGCCCTGCCCCCCCAGGAGCAACGTACAAGCATTGTTTGCCTGCTTCCTGCTCCCAGCACCCCAGGAGCAGTGCACAGGCAGCATTTGCCTGTTTCCTTCTCCCAGCACCAGCCATATGCATGCAGCGTTTGCCTGCACACACACACACATCCCCCCAGGAGCAGCTCACAAGCAGTGTTTGCCTCCCTGACTCCCCCCACCTTGATCTCTTCTGTAACCTGCCACCAATCACATTCCTCTTCCTGGTTCCAATCACCCTTCCCAGCTTCCTGGTTGCCACCTGCCACATGATTGGCTGGAGGCTTTTTGTCCCGTGGAGCTAAACTCCACAGGGCAAACTGTGTCTCAGCGAATGGTCCGAGCTGAAAAGTCAGGGACAAAGAGCCAGAAGCCCATTGGTCAGGGACAAAGCCAGCAGAGGACGGAAAGCTGGCTGTGAAGGAGCTGAAGCTGGTGGCTGGAAGTGAAGGAGGAGCAGCCAAGGGTGGGAGCCTGAAGGTCCTAGACCCAAAAGTTGAAGAGACAGATAGAGAGAATGAGCAGCAGATATTTAAGATACTGGAAGACAAGTGTGGTTTGCTCAACTATGGTTTATGAAATAACAATAATGTGCTAATCAATCCTTTGTAATTTATATTAGCATGCATGTACAATATAATACTCACTGAATTAAAATACTGAGAACCTGTCTTAGAAAATTGGTAGTTGAACATGTTAAGGGAAGCAACAGAAGTATTAACTAACAAATCTTTCAGTATGATGTAACATAATATATATGTAGTTCTTCTGCTAGCAATGTTTGAGTTCTCACAACTTCTGAAACCCTGTATATAATTACTTCAGTACATGTCTGCAATGTTCATATGGATTTCTGAAACTAGTTCAGTATTGTGGCTTGACTTGTAACAAGTTCTCAGGTGAAACTCATGCAGTTATCAGTTTTATGTAAAACTTTTCTAATTCGGTCCTCTTCTACTATAAGATGACAATATCAACCCATCCTGTGAGTCACTAGGATGTCACCAGGATGTGAAAATAATAATTTTCATCACCATCATTAATGCAGTCTCCTGCATTAATAGGAATAAAAACTATCTCATCCTCTTCCATGTCAGGGGAACATACTGTACCAAAAATAGAAGCATTAAGATCTCTCCTTTGCCAGTAAAGAACAACAAAAATTTATGCTTCATGTACACCTCACAAGTCCATAGACTGTTGGATCCATGCTTATGTATTCAAAGCTAAAGAGTTTGTGTATGGCTGGACTTTTGATGAATAATTTGAGCATGAACTGTTTTCTTGCTATAAAATGTATGTCTTTCTGGCAGATATTTATGTTTGGCAGGTATGGATGGATGTACTGAGTGTTTATGTGAGTGTATGCACCTATGGGTCTGTGTCTGTGTGTACGCACAGAGAGACACAAACCTTGTTTCAAAACTGTATCCTTACATTCTATGTTTCTTCCTTAGTATTAAAAGCAGCTGTTGGGTTCCCTGAATTAGCACAAATCAGAAAAAAATATAATAGCTGGCAAGCTATTTTATACCTCAAAATCTCAGAGTGGAGGAATCTCAGTTTTTAATGTTGTGCTGCTCATTGGTGTTCTTTGAACAGTTTGATAGCAGAGTGATACCTGCCAAAATACAACTGAGCTGGGATATTAAGAGTTCTTAAAAGTCCTTTAAACATAGTCCATGGGCAGTTTTAAATTAACCCATGAAAAATCCCTAGTGTGAGCTTTAGGGAAATTACTTTAATAGTTATTTTAAAACCAACATTTCAAGGATTGAAACTAGTACCAAATTGCTAATGAACTGACACCAACATAAACTTTAAAATAAAATTTAAACAAAAAAATACACAAGAGATTTGTGTAGGAAGAGCAAGAGACAATATCACAGAGGTATGTGTTTTTAATAAAGCAAATTGATGCTGCAACATGCAGTATTCGTAAAACATAT
>JAEANM010009743.1:0-16189 GCA_017656035.1 Myanophis thanlyinensis
CACACACACACACACACACACAAACACACGGTTCGCTTTCCCTTTTCCTCCCCATCTCTCCTGTCACCCACTGTGGGGCATGGAGAGCTTCTGCAACTGCACCGGGAAACCATGGATGGGGGAGGGGTTGTTCCTCGAAGGTTGTTAGATGCCCCCTGGGAAAAAAATCACACTGCAGCAACTTAAAGTCTGATCTTGAAGCATTAACAAGTAATATCTGGGCTGTGATTTTATGATTCTGGTTTCCATTCATTTTAGTTTGAGAGCGAATTCGAGAACAAAATCATGAGATAAATGTTTAAATGGGTATATCACTATAGCACTTCTGCCCGCCCGTTCACCCCCCCACCCAAAAAAAGGCCGTGGGGATTTCCCAGCTCAACCAAAGCAGCCCCTTGCAGCGACCGTTGTGTATGGCGCCGGAATTCGAAGCGGCCATTCTCCGGACGTGCGTTGGCCACTGTCCTCTGCGCTGCCTCCCCGGCTGAAATGGCTCCCCAACTGGTGATAAATGCCGCCTCTCCTCCCAATGGTTATAATGCTGCCTCCGCCTCCAGAGCCATTTTCCTCCCTGGCAAATTGATAGGATTTCTTTCTTGGGGGGGCGGGGGGGGAGATGCTGGTTAGTTTTAAGGATTGGAAGTCTGGGTAAATTGTTGGTGAGGAGCAAACTGTGGGCCCAGTATTGGAATTCCTGGCAGGATTCCCTGGTTTGTTTTATTTGTTAACATATCTAGGAAAGTTTACATGGCTGCCCAATTCAGCCATTCATGGTGATTCTGGGCAGTTTAAAGAAACCCCAATACAAACCCCAATGATCCCTCATCCACACCCCCTGGCGACAACAAGCAGGGCAGCCGCTTGGCGGGCTCCTTATCCCCCAGGTGGGGCCCACTGTTATCTCTGTGGAGAGGGTGCCGCCATGAGGAAGGCCCTTTTCACCAGGAAATAGCTGAGTGGAACCCTTCCCCTGCAAGCTGACTGTTCTCCTCCTGCCTCTGCCCTCTCTCCCCTCTTTCCTGCAGGGCCCCACAGGTGCCGAATGGGGGCTGCCGAGAGGCGCAGGCGGCTCCTGGCCCAGTACTTCTTTGAGTGCTGCTGTCAGGCCTGCTTGGAGGAGCTGCAGCCCAGTGACGATGCCCCCCGT
Source organism: Myanophis thanlyinensis (assembly GCA_017656035.1). Taxonomy (NCBI): domain Eukaryota; kingdom Metazoa; phylum Chordata; class Lepidosauria; order Squamata; family Homalopsidae; genus Myanophis; species Myanophis thanlyinensis. Next base: position 1,148 of record JAEANM010009743.1, read on the forward strand.
GCCCCCGAGGCCAGCCTCTTCCGTTGCCCACTCTGCCAGAAGCCTATGCAGGTGAGTCTGCCAGGTGTTGCTGCTGCTGCAGCAGGTGAGAATACCAAGCTCTGAAGAGCCCCTCCCGTCCACCCGCCTGCCCAGCTGTGTTGGGGGCCAAGGGCAGAATGCCCGGCCCTCGGAAGTGCTGATTGGCCAGGCAGCCAGCCTGTCCCTGACGTGCTTCTGGTCTGTCTAGGGGAGCATCACCCTCCGCTGCTCAGGAGAGACCTGCAACCACCTGGTCCTCGAGGAAGACTTCCATCGCCGGCTGCTTCGTCTTCAGTGCTTGACCCAGTCAGCTTCGGAGCTCCTGGACCACGGCAAGCCAGGTGAGCCCCTCCCTCCACTCCCCTCCCCTCCCCATCTGGGCCTGGTGCCCTTTTGATGGGCAGAAAAGATTCCTGCGCAGAGGCTGCGGGGTGCCCAGGAGAACGTGGCATCGTCGCAACATGACACATTTGTTTATTTGTGTCTGACTTTGTAAGTTACTCGAGGCAGCCAACATACCTAATCCTCCTTCCTACTCTAATCTCCCCCGCCACAACAACCCTGTGAGGTTGGTTGGGCTAAGAGAGAGGGTCGCTCCGCTGGCCTTCCTGCCTAAGGTGAGCTGTGTGGGGCTCTGGGTGCTCTCTGAGCCCAGACGTTTCAAACAGGGAACAACATCTTCCGTGCACTGATGTTGTTGTATCCAGCTGTGTCATGAAACACCTACCAGGCTCAAAGACCCTCGGGCCCCCTGGTTCCAGCTTGACCCAGACATTCTCCCTTCGGCCAGCTAAGAGGGTGTATAGGAACGCCTGGTTTCCAACTTTCTAGTCTTCCCTGGGCAGCCCAGACCTGCCACTTTTGCCCCAGCTGGCCTTGCACCGGGATCGGCTCTTGCAAAGGGAAGGAGGGGCAAGGAGAGGGAAGAAACACTGAATGGCGCTGGGGCTGGGGGGGGGGGGCTTGCCCCTCACTTCTGGACATGTCCCTTGCACCTGGGCCCCTCCGAAAGGGAACAGGTCCAAAGTGAACTTCAAACAGGTCTGTAAGCAAAATGCAGCATCCACCAGCTACATCATCTGCCTCCAGAGCATGAACAGAGTACCTGACTCCCAGTTTAACACATCAACCGCCTTAAACCGTCTTGCATTTCCAAATGTAGAAAAAAATTACACTTAGAGAGTTTATGAAACTGCCCATGTACTTTCCGGGTAGCAAAAGGCAAGCAATATTAAAATGTATATGTATATATTGACTCCATTAGAGAAATGCAAACCCCACCACTGAGCCTGACCCAGCCTCCCCCTGGATCTCGGGCTGTGGGGGGGAGGGCTGCCTGAAGCCATTCAAGCAAAGGGACTCCCCCTGCTCCCCCCAAGGAAGGCCAGGCATGATAGCTATGCATACTGTGGGTGGGTGCGGGCTCCCTGGGCGTGGGCAGTACAGAATGTGGGCCCACATGTAAGCAGTGTACGTAGCCGGCCAACTGAGCCACGCAGCTGGGTGGCACCAGGCCTCTTGTTGGTGAGCAGGTGTGTCCGGCAGGGCCAGCATGCCCAGACCGGCTTCCTCCGCATGGAGCAGCAGCCAGCTCCCCTCGCAGTGAGGGGGGAAGGAAGAAGGACATTTTCCCCTCAGAGGCCCCTTTACTTCCCTCTGACTTGGGGTATGTGTGTCACCATGGGGGGCTGCAGGGGTAGCTCTTTGCCCTCAGCCTCAGGGCCCCTCCACGGGGTCTCCCAGGGAGGAGGAGGGGGGTCTCTTTCTAGAGCTGTTAAAGAAAGAAGGGCAGCAGGAGGACCTCTTTGCTGGGGGGGCAGAGGAGGGGGCGCTGTGGAAAGCAAGAGCACGGAGGGGGTGGAGGGGCCCCTTCTTCTGTCACCAGCATTCCCCTCCCCCTCCCCCCCACTGCATGAAAGGGAAGGGAAGCGGGTGGGGGCTGTGGGGCTGCTTAGGGCAGTTCAAGTGGGGCGTCCCCACCGCCAGGCCCAGCAGAGGGGACCTCCAGGGACCTCCTCCCTCCTGGGGGATGGCCAGTGCAGGGCTGCTGTTCTCCAAAGAGCTGTAAGAGGGGAGCAGCCTTCAGCCACAGATCTTCTGCTCTGCCTGCAAGGGTCGCTCCAGCCCCACTTCGAATCCTGTTCCTGCACGCACACCTCTGCACGCGCCTGGGGTGTTGGCTGCACCAGAAGAGCTTCAGTGATCCATGCCAGCCCCCTGGGAAGGCTGGCCCGCCAGCAGTGGGAGGTGGGGAGAAGTGGGGGAAGAATGGGGAGGGGCTTTGCATCTTCTTTCCCCCCTCCCCTGCCCTTTTGACTTAAGGCATTTGGCAAAGGCATTTGATTTTGGCCCGTCCTGCTGCCCAGCGGAGGCTAGGGAGCCCCTCCCACTGCCGAGTCCAGATCGGGGCGTCCCTCTCGGGCTGACCGCTGCTCAAGACAGCCGCTTAGGGTCTGCTTCCCTTCTGAACGGCCAGGTCAGGCCCTGGAGCTGCTGCAGAAATGCCGGCTGGACGCCGAGAGCTTCCTATCTCCAGCGCACCTGAGGATAGGCGAGATCGAGGACCACCTGGCCCAGGTGTACGCAGCAACAGGTAGGAGGCTGGCCCCTGCTCCTCCCTCCCTCCCTCCCTCCCGCCCTCCCCGAAACTTCTGGGATCCTTGACTTGCCTCCATAGTTGGGGCCAGAGTCAGTGGCTAAGCAGGGGGGCTGCTTAAATGGGTTGCCAGGCTTTACGACCGTTTTTGCTGTGGACCTTAAGTGGGTCACTGCCGTTGTTCAGTGAATAGTGGGGTCATTCAGCGAATCCTGCTTGCCCTCTTAACTTGCTTGCCCGAAGACAGCAAATGGCAGCTGTGCCAATCCAGGATACCGCAAGCATGGTAAGTACACGTTTGTTGCCTGCTGCCCAAGTTTTCATCATACGGCTAAGGCTGTTGTGATGGTTGTAAGTGTGAGGATTGATTAGAAGTCACTATTTTCAGAGCTGTTGTAGCTTCAAATGGTCATGCTAAACGAGCGGTCGTAGGTCCAGCACTCCCCGCCGTTTGGATCGGCTTTCCTTTGCCGTAACCCACCGAGTAGGGGTACCCTCCCCGCCCTGCCTGCTCGGCTCAGAGCCTTCTTTGCCTTCGGCCCAGGGAGGTGGCAGGAAGCGGCCGGGCACCTACGCAAGAGCATCCAGGCCGTGGAGGCCCATTTCGGCCCCACCAGCATCGAAGCCGGCCAGGAAGCCTTCAAGCTGGCCCAGGTCCTCTTCAATGGGTGAGAGCTGTTGGTGTTTGGGTATTTGGGAAGTCAGCTCAGTGGGACCCTGGCCCATTCCACCCCACCCCCACCCCGGCACCGCTCTCCCTTGCTCCTGCCTTCCGGGGCCCAGTTGGGCCTTCGTCTGCTCGCCCTCGGTCCCTTCCTTTGGAGAGCCCAGCTCCCCTCTTCCCGGCACCGCCTGTTCTGAGCGAGGCAGGAGGGAGTTAATTCACGGATCTGTCGACATTGCAAAGGGTGCAAAGGCGAACTTGGCCTTCTCAGGACTGTGTCCTCGCTGTGATGCTCCTTCCCAGCCTAGCCCTCCCCCACCCACCCCCAAATGTGAAATCAGCCCCCACCGGCCAGGTGTAGCCCTGAGTGGCCTCCCAGGTGCCTGCCCTGGGGGTCCATCTGGGGGAGGGGGCTCCAGGGCTTGCGCTCACCTCTTGACCTTTCTCCCTCTGCCTCGGGGGGGCTGCCAGGCGCTTGGTTCCCGAAGCCCTGCACGCCGTCCAGAGGGCCGAGGCTGTTTTGTGGGTGCACCTGAGCACGGAGAGCGAGGAGCTGCAGGAGCTGCGGAAGATGGGGACCTGCCTGGAGGGGCTGCTCCGAAATGCCCCCGCGGCGCCAGCCGAGCCGCTGTGAGAGGATTCCCCGGTGGGCCTGCAGTGCAGAAGAAGCGAGAATCCCCCCACCTCCTCCCACCCTTTAAGGGGCCAAAGCAAGAAAGGGCCGGAGCGTGTGCAGAGCGGTTGCCTTGGGCTCCGGCTTGCTGATCGACCTGGCAGGGGCTGAGATCGTCTGCCAGATCCAGCAGCCTTACCACCCAGGCAGCCTTGCCAGGATGCCAGGCCCGGATCCATGCCAGCCTAAGGACATCATTGCCCAGAAGGGAAAGAGGCCGCTGCTGCCTTCATTGACTCAGCTGAGGGGGCCTTGACGGGTGATGGGAAGAGCCTTTCCGTTCTTCTCTGCCCCCCTCCCTCCCTCCCTCCCAACAGTGCCCCCCACCCCTGTTTCTCCACCAGAGGTTGGAAAAGTTTCTTGGGAGGCTCTTTAAGGCAGAAGCTCTTTTATTGGACCATGGAAGCAAAACCAGCTGCGGGACACGGTCAAGGAACCCCCCGTTTTGCTCCTGCATCTCGGGGGTCCCGGGGAGCGCTCTAGGCCTGCTGAGGGTCAAGGATCTTTCCGATGAAGAGGAGGGTGCCGGTGTCATTGTCATAGAGCACAAACAGGAAGGGCCTGTCCAGGGTGTAGGCGATGGGGAAGTTCAGTCGAGCGGCCTCTGTCTCCGAGGCAAACACAGGGCTGGCCCCATCTTCCCCCAGGTCGAAGGCCACCTTGTGATGCGCGTGGGAGAGCCGGAGGGCCTTGGCAGAGATCTTGCCCAGGTTTGGCGTGGAGAAGAGTGCCTGGAGCCCTGCGGGCCAGGAAGGGACATTACTTCCTGGCTGCCGACCTCCCCTGAGGCCTGGAGGCCAAATAACCGTCCCGGCCGTGGCCAGGAGGGAGCCTTGTTTCAGCCCCCTCTCCTGCCCCAAGGGACAAACGGCTCTCAACCATTGCTGTGGATCTTGTGGTGAAGAACAGCCATTCGGGTGGGCCCTCGTCCTTTGCAGGAGCCAGTCTGTGGCCAGACCCACGGAGGAACCCACACACCCCCAGCCAAAGGACCCCCCTGCAAGGAACGTACGCATTTCCTGAAGCGCCTCCACCAGCCTCGTCTCAGCCACCAGCCTCAGCCGCGGCACACTCAGCGTAGCGTGGACTGTCTTCAGCTGCTTGTCAATGTCGTGGACGAACTCGGCGGTGAGGCTCTCCTCGATGAGGGTGAAGTTCCGGCTGAGGGTCTCGGGCAGGAAGAACATGATGCTGACCCCTCCAGCCAGGGGCAGCTGGGCGATCTGCAACATTGGAGGAAGGCGGAGGAGGCAGGGGAGGAGCTGGCTAGGTGCACCCAGGAGGGGAAGGGGAGGGTGCCAGCCACTCTTGGTTGTGGGACGGGAGTTGGGGCCCCTCGTATGGGTAGGCTCCCCAGCGAGGGAGCGGCTGCCCAAGCCCCAGGCATCATCCTGGCAGGCAGCTGCCCCAAATACGGCTGTTTGCTGGGCTAAGGAGGGAAACGGTTTCCCCTGTCCCAGGGTTGCTGTGTGGAGGGAGGGGAAAGGGTCCAGTGGAGCCCCCAGACAGCCGTATTTCCCCAGTTGTGCCCCACCCCCTCCTGGCCACTGACCTTGCAGCTGAGCTCAGAGTCAAAGCCGTACTTCAGGATGGCTCTAGGGGCCGACATCATGGGCACCTGGGTACTCCGGTCTTCGTCCAGGTGGAAGTCCTGAGGCTTGGTCAGCTTGGGGTCAAACCTGGTCGCCCACTGCCCTGTGGCCGGAGGGGAAGGAAAGGCCGAGTGGAGGACGTTCTCCCCTCGGATGACGAGCCCGCCTTCTCCTTCCCCTGCTGGGTGGACGTACCTTTGAAAGAGGCAGCCCCCAGCAGGAGGACGCTGAGCCCGGCGGGGATCTCCCCCAGGAATCGGACGACTTTCCCGCCAGTCCGTTGCTGCACCCACTGGTTGATCTCCTGCAGATCCGCCCGTGCGTTTCCGCTGAGCACCCGGGGCCGGAAGCCGTAGGATTTCTCCAGCTCATTGACAAACGCCATTTTCATTCTCAACTCTGAGCAGGGAGAAAACGCCCGGTTGAGCCCTCAGAGACCCACCCGGGGGCTTCAACTTTTCTGCCAGGGGCCGAGAGGCGGCAAAGGGCTGCCCAGAACCCTGGCAGCTCTCCCCCCCCTCCCCCCCGAAGGCAGAGGCTCTTTACTTCTCTCCATCACCAGGCGGGAGACACTCTTCAGGCCCTTGCTGGGGGCGCCAATGGCTCCCAGGAGGCTCTTGTAGGTGCTGTGCAGGTTGGCTTTGTTGAGCGTGTCGTAGAAAAGGGCCCGCGAGATGACATCCTCCGTCCGCTCACCCGCACCTGCCGGCCACAGAGAGAGAGGGGGGGGGAAGGCTGTTAAGGTCCCCTCGGGGGACGATCGTGGCCCCAGGTGGCACCGGAGGGGACCTCACCCAGCGAGAGGCCCGAGAGGGCTGTGGCGACGCTGAAGGGGGAGAGCAGGACATTGGCCGAGGGGGTCTGGCCGGACTGCTGGCGGAAGAGGGTGTAGCCAAAGTTCGAGACAGCGGCGGCCAGTTTGTTGAGAGGGCTCTTGTAGAAGGGGTCTTCCTCCTCCTCCTGCCCAGCTTCCCTTGCGGGGTCCGGCTCCTTGGAGACACACACACGGGGGGGGCTCGCTTAGGGTGGTCCCATCCCAGCAGCCCCGGCAGCCTTTCTCTGCTGGCTGCGAGGTGGCCCACCCCTTGTTGGAATGGCAAGAAGGGATCCCTCAAGGCCATCCAGCCTGTGCTCCCCAGCCTGAACCCGAAAGCCACTTGGCTGTTCGGGAGACCCCCGACTGACCTGGGGGCTGCTTGCAGGGCTCACGTCTTGGCTTTGGCAAGAGACGGCCAGGGCGGCCAGCCCCAGAAGGACCAGCAGGTGTTTCATGGCGGGACCTGCGGGGGGAGGGGGAGGAGGGAGAGGCAGACAGACAGACAGACAGAGTTCCCGCAAAGTAAGAAATAAGAGCAACGCAACACCTGAGGCCTGCCCCTCTCTGAGAGTCTCCGCCCTCCGGGCCAGGTTTGTCCTGAATGGGGCTTTTCCAGGGGGCAACTGGCCTGCCTTGGGGTTCATTCCCCTGGGAAACGCTTCGCTTCTCGTCCAAGAAGCACCTTCGGTTCTCCCTCAGCTTCCAGGATGAGAAGCGAAAGGAAAGAAAGTCCAGCTGCCATTTGGAAAAAGCCCCTTTGGGGTTCTGCCCCCTTTCCCAGCTTTCCCTGAGCCTGCAGCCCACAGGGTGTGTGTGTGTGTGTGTGTGTGTGTCTTTGAAAAAGCAGCGCTGGTGTTCAGGGCCCTCCAGCCTCCCCAGCTGCCTTCTGGGCGGTTCTTGCAAGCAGCCCCGGGGGGTGCTGAGCCCAAAGGGGTGGGGGTGGGGGTGGGGAGGGACCCCAAGCTTTCCCCTTCCTCATGGAAGCCAACCCAAAACAGATGTCATTCTGAACCGAATGTCCAGTTTGGCACGTGCCCCTCCCCCCCCTCTCAGAGGGGGTCCCGGAGAGGGGAAGGGAGAGGCTTTGAAGGCTCCGGCTTATCTGTTTGATTTTAATGCCGTTAAGTTTTAAATAAACATTTAAACTTATTCATTCTTACTGGGGCGATGTTCAGTTTTGTTTCAGTGATTGAGCAGATCAACTCGAAGGCTTTATAGCGATGTTTAATCTTATTTGTGCTTTACATTTGTTAATTGTCTTTATGCTGCTTCTGTCGGCTGCCTCCATCAAGCCTGTTTCTCTCCCGCTGCAAGCCTCCGGTAAGGAAACAAATCAACGGGAGGATTTTGGTCTTGCCAGCTTTTCTCCATGCAGGGAGAGGAAGGGCCTTCAGCTTAATTCTCCCTCTGCCCTCTGCCATGGCCTTCGTGGATCTTCTGGGGTTTAGAACTGCCTAGCTGGGCACTTCCTCCAAATGACACATGGCTCCAGTCAAAGGAACCGTACATGAAAAGAAGAGTCTGCAAAGGGCTTTTCTGACAGGAACATTTTCATGTGTTAAATTGGGGAAAGGGGGGGGGGGAACACTACATTGCGCGTTTGCTGTCTCCGAAGGCGTGAGCAGCCCCCCTTGTCCGGTAGCTGTAGGTAAGCGGGAGTAATTTCCCCCTGCCTTCCAGGCCAGGCGGAGAGGTTGGGGGAGACACAAAGACCCCCGTTTCCTTCAGCCAAGGCAGTAGGTTGGCCGGTCCCTGGCCGACATCTGGCTGCCGTTTGCAGGGGATGAACTGGCACCAGGCTGCCTCCTGCCCAAAGAGCAAGCCGTAACCTCAACCCAAGCCTGGCCCTCCAGCCTGGCGCCACCAGAGCTATGTGGAAATAGCAGTTAGACCTCCGAAGCCTGCAATTAGGGAGCCGGCCGGCCTGCACAAGCTTCCAATTAACTCTGGGGCTGCCTCTCCTGACAAGAGGAGAAGGAGCCGCATCGAAATCCTGTGGAGAGAGCCAGAGAGCCGAAGCCCAAAATATGCCCTTGTGGCAGATCGGGTTGCTCCCCTGGAGGCTTCTTTCTCTCGGGCAGGGAAGGCAGGCCTGGAATCCTGGTTTGATCCTTGTTGCCATCACCAGGCCAGAGTTTCCAGATTTTTCCTCTGGGTTTGAGTGAGCCTCAACATCTGGATTCAATTAGCCCAGATCAGGCAGCCCAAGGGAAGCCAGCCAGCCAGCCAGCCAGCCTGGGCTGTCCCTCCACATTGCCTCCCTCTCCAGGAGAAAGCCTCGGCTGCAGAGGGAAAGTGTTGGGGTCCCCCAAAATATTAGAAGGGCTGCCAAAACGAAGAGGAGTCGCCCAAGGGCAGGACAAGAAGCCATGGGTGGAAACTAATCGAGGAGAGAAGCAACCTGGAACTGCGCGGAAACTTCCTGACAGTGAGGACAATTAACCAGAGGAACAACTTGCCTCCAGAGGTTGTGAATGCCCCAATGCTGGAAGTTTTTATGAAGAGATTGGAGAACCATTCATCTGAAAAGGTCTAGTCCAGCCCTCTGCCTGAGTAGGCGGTTGGGCTAGAAGATCTCCAAGGTCCCTTCCAACTCTCTTATTCTGTTAAAAAGACAAGAGGACCCTGAAGTGCTCAGCCAGGGCGGAAGCTGCCAAGGAGGACAGAGAGGTTGGGGAGCTAGTCTCTTTCCCAAGGAGGGCTGCTTGGATGCACAGCGGAGCCACCCGCCCCTGGCCACCGGCCCCAGTATGCCAGCTGGGCACAAGAGGGCTTGCCCAGGCACGTGGCAGAGATGGGCTGGCTGCCCACCAGCCTGGCTTTGAGGGCTTCTTGCCCAGGGGGTAAGCCCCAGCGTTCCTTAATGCCAGCTCTTTCCCTCCCTCTCTTTCTCTCCCTCCCTCCTTCCCTCACCTACACGCACACACACGCATGCACACGCACGGACTGGCCCGAGGGAGGGAGGCAGAACCTTTCCTTACCTGCAGCTGCCACTTGCTCTCCAGCCGGCCCGCAGGGCGGTGTGCGCAGGGCAGGGGGAGCCTGGCGTTTATAACGGGCACAGGGATGCAAAAGGCTTCAAGTTACAGCTTTGTGGGTCCCTCTTAAAGCAGCCGCCTCCTCCTTCCCAGGCGGCCCTCCGTCAGCCAAGTGAGAGGGCTGGTCAGAATCCAAGGGGTGTCGGGGAGCCAGATCACGCAGCCTCTTACACCGTCCAAATATTTTCAGTTGGAAAAAGGCCAGTTTAAAAAAGTTGGAACTAGGTCTTGGGCCGTTTCAGTCAGGGTTGGGTTTGCAAAAACGGCAACCCTGGTTACTGACGAAGAAACCGGCTTATGAGCTGAAGGGAAAAGCCAAGCGTCACCTGTTGGAATGCTGCCTGGAGCCCTCTAGTTCCAGGGCTCCGGAAGGGTTTCTTTCTTGGGGGATGAGCTCCAAAGAGCCTTCCTGCATGGGTGGGCCAGCCGAAGTCAAGTCAGGACATGGGATGCCCTCAAAGCTCCGAGACGAGGGTGCAAGATTGGCCCACCCCAGGAGGTGTGGGGTGAAGGCCGATTGCCTAGGTGAAGTGAATTGGTGAAGGCTGATAGCTCCTTCCGAGAGAGGAGACTGAGGTGAGGAGGGCTGGGGAGCAGCTGTCCTAAGAGCTGCCTGGGGATACTGGATGCCCCTGATTAGCCCCGGTCCCCCCAGAAGGAGGGAGCCTGCTGGCCCTCTGGAGACGGTTCAGGTCGGGGGGGGGGGGGGGCAGTAGATGCATCTGTTTTCCCATGCAAAACGGCCTCCAGGACTGAGTCTCTGCAGGAAGACCAGCTGTGGAGCTACTGACAAACAGAATTGCAAGTAGTCCCCGACTTACAACAGTTCATTTAGTGACCATTCAAAGTTTCAACAGGATTGGAAAAAAGTATCTCATGGACATTTCCCAGACTTACGACCGTTGCAGCATCCTCATGATCATGTAGACAAAGTTCAGATGTTTGGCAAGTGTCCTGTACTTCCGACTGCTGCAGTGTCCGGTGGGGAGGGTGTCAATGAGGAAGCCAGATTCACTTAACAACCATGTCACTAACTTTAACAACTTCAGTGATTCACTTCACAACTGTGGCAATAATAAAATGGGGCAAAGCTCACTTAACCAATGTTTGTTTCACTTAGCAACAGAAACGTTGGGCTCAGTTGTGATCACTTGTTTGTTGAGGACTCCCTGCATTTCCTCCGGGGAAGAAGACCAGAATACCCTTGTCTCCCAGGACGACGTCTCCCTTGCAGTCCTGGAGTTGCGCCTGGCCTCCTCTGCTCTGGACCCGAGAGCCCAGGATGGTCTCCAAGGCCAGGCGGAAGCAGCCGCAATGCATCCCTGGGGCCCGGAAGAGGTGGGGTGGGTCAGGCGACATTCTAGGCCCCTCCTCCTGCGACCTTCGCGGAAACGGGATCCTCCTCCTCCTCTCCAAGCAGAGAAGGGGCCTTTGTGGGGGGCCGAGAGGGGAATGCTTCCAGCACCACCACCACCACCGGTTCCAGCATCTCGGGCACAGCCGGCTGGGACCAAAACCTCCCTGGACTCTCCTGTCCAGGCTGCTGGGTGCTGGTTTTCCCCGACACGGATGAGTGTCGAACATGGCTGCCTCCCCCCCCTCCCCCAGAGAGAAGGAAGAGTTCTGAACTGGGCCAAAGGACTGTCACTCCCAGCACCTTGTTCTAGAGCAGAGCTGGCTGGGGAATTCTGGGAGTTGAAGTCCACGAGGCTTAAAGGTGCCAAGGTTGGACACTGCTGGTCTCCCGAGAGGATCTGCACGTCCATCCCCTCAGAAAGAGAGAGGTCCGTCTCTGCGGATGGAGGTTCCTCCTATTTTCTTCCTCCTCTTCCGGCTCCCTTTTGAGTTTCCCCAAATCTCCTTCTGGGCCGCTGGTCCCCACCGGATACTCTGAAAGGAACTAACTGGATTTGGCGGCTCAAAATTCAGGGTGTCAGACCTCCTGGGCTGGCAGACCTCCGACCCCTCCCTCACTCTGCCTCTTGTGCCCTGTGGAGGCCGGATCCTCTGCCGACTGCCAGCAATCCTCCCTTTACAACCCCGTTTAGTGACCGTTCAAAGTTAGGATGGCGCTGGATCAAAATTCAGATGCTTGGCAATTGACTCGTATTTATGACGGTCGCAGTGCCCTGGGGTCACGTGATCCCCTTTTGCGACCTTCCAGCAAGCAAAATCAATGGGGAAGCAGGATTCACTTAAGAACCATGTGACTAACTTATCAACTGCTGCAATTCACTTAACAACCGTGGCAAGAAAGTTTGTAAAAGGGGCAAAACTCACTTAACAACTGTCTAGCTTAGCAATGAAAATGTTGGGCTCAGCTGTTGTAAGTCGAGGACCTCCCCCTCCCCTTGCCTCTTGTTCGAGAGGTCTGCCTAGCTTTGCTGCCAGAAAAGGACAGAGACGAGGTCTTCCAGAGAGGCGCAGTTTTTATTTTGCATTATTTTCCTTACAATTCTCATGCAGAGTCTTCCTCTTTTTGCCTCAGCTTTAGCTGTGGGACCATGAAGAGAAAGGACAATTTTGAATCAGATTATGATCTCGGAGGCTCTTAGGACAGCCCGGTTAATAGTCTGTATTCCAACCTCAAAGGGTTGTCGCGTCCTTAGCCATCCTATCTTTTTTGAAGCAGGAGCATCTGAAACAATGACAGGGGGCAATGTGTGGGGGTCTTTCGAAGGGGGGCAGCCCTGTGTGCAACATGGACCGAGGAGGGGCTTCTTCGGCAGATGGGAGTTCGCTCTGACTGAACGGGGGTGCAGCATCCCCCCAACCTGGTGCCAAGGAAGCCAGTGAGAGGGGGAAGGGAAATCAATGGTGGGGGCACAGCAGATGGGGAGCCCAGGCATCTGGCAAGTTGAGGAGGTGCCGGATCCCACTCCAGGACCCGCAAGTGGCCGAGGGAGGCCCACCACCTCAGTTTCAAGATTGGGAGGGTGATGCAGTTTGGATGGGCAGCCCCTGGGAGGGGTCTTCTGGAAGGCCAGACTGTCTGGGACTGGGGGGGGGGCAGCTCTGTGGCCCTTCAGGGCTTCAAGAGGTGAAGCTTGTGATCGACAGGCAAGGCTTCCTTCGCACGGAGGGAGTCCTGGCCCGTCTTCTCCCGGGGAGCCCCAGGGCTGGGATTCCGGATGGTGCCCAGGAAGAGGGGGATGCCCGTGACGTCCTCCATGATCATGAAGATGAAGGGCTGGTCAAGGGAGAAAGAGGAGATGGAGCGGAAGGCGATCACGCTGGTGGCTGCTGCCGCCTGCACTCCTGCCTCGGCCAGCTCCAGGGCAGCTCGGTGCTGGATGCTGGAGACCACGAGGGGCCCCTCGGCAATGGGGCGGAGGTCTGGGGCAGAAAAGAGCTCACCGAGACCTGGAGGGAAGAGAGGAAACCACAACCCCCAAATGGCAGCAGCTGGGGGGTTTTATCTGCCCCATGGGCTCTGCTGCAGGGCTGGGCAGCCTATGGGGTGAGGCTCCTCTGCCTCTTACAGCTTCTCCAGGCTGGAGGGGCTTCACCTGAAGACCCCACCTGCTCATTTTCTTCTTTTGGACAGGGTGCTTGGAGCAAGGAGGAGGAAGAGAAGGAGATGAAGAGGAGAAAAGAGATTTAGATTTATTTAGATTTATTCAATTTATATACCGCCCCTCTCCCAAAAAGGGACTCGGGGCGGTGTACAGCCATCTAAAAACAATAAATTAATAACAATTTAAAAACAAATTAAAAAGAATTAAATAGGTGGTTGAGTAAAAAATTAAAATTATAAAATTGAAAAACCAATTTAAAACCCCAGTTAATTAATGTTCGGCCAGACCGGCCTGTTGGAACAAGTGAGTTTTTAGTGCACGCCGGAAGGTCCGCAGGTCTGTGATGGTCCGTATCTCCGGGGGCAATTCGTTCCAAAGGGAGGGTGCCCCCACAGAGAAGGCCCAAACCCTTGGGGCTGCCAGACGACAACGTCCAGACAGTGGAACCCCAAGGAGGCCTGCCCTGTGGGAATGCACTGGCCGGCGAGAGGCTGATGGTGGCAACAGGCGGTCCCGTAGATACCCGGGTCCCAAGCCATGGAGCGCCTTGAAGGTGAGAACCAGCACCTTGAATCTCACCCTGAAGGCGAGTATGTTCTCCTACAGCTCCCATTCCAGAATGAATCTTTTGTGGGCTGGGAACTCTCTACTTTCTCACACTTTCATTAATCCCAGAGGAAAACCCAATCAACCAGAACAGAGCCGGAAGGGACCTTGGAGGTCTTCTAGTCCAGCCCATTGCTCAAGCAGGAGAGCCTATACCAGTGATGGCAAACCTTTTACTTACCGACTGCCAAAGAGTACGCGCTTTGCGCGTGCCATCCACACTTGCGTGAGGCTCCTCCATGTGCGCTGCATGTGCAACCGCACCATCTGCACATGCATGCAGCTTTTGCACATGCAATGCACATGTGCTACGTGCAGGCACTCAGACACACATGCTCAATTGTGTGTGCGTGCGCAGGAGAGCTCCGAAGACCAGCTGCATTTCCTGCTGCAATCGCACACACACACAGCGGAGGCCCGAAGATCTGCTGGGTCTCTGCAATTGCACATGTGTGCATGCGCAATCACATGTGCATGCTCAGTTGGAGGTAAGTTGGCCGGCAGCTTGTGTGCCCAGCAAGAAGGCTCTGTGTGCCACCATGACATAGGTTAGCCATCACGGCCCTATACCAAGTGACTGTCCACTGGAGGCAAGCTGCTCCATTGGTTAATTGTTCTCACAGTTAGGAAGTTTATCCTTAATCCTAGATTGCTACCCTCCTTGATTTGTTTCCATCCATTGTTTCTTGTCCTGCTCTCTGGTGCTTTGGAAAATAAATGGACTCCCTCCTCATTGGGGCAACCCCACAAATACTGGAATACTGCTCTCATGTCACCCCTAGTTCTTTTTTTCTCTAGACTACTCAAACACCAAAGGGACCTCTTAAACTTCTCCCCTACAATACTGTTGTTGCTTATAAAAAGAAGCTCAGTCTTTAAGAATATCTCATTTTCTCTTGGGGAAATTCGGAAAAACCATCCCACCAATTTCTTTTCTCATAAAGCTGGCAGAAAGCGTTAAAAAGCAGTCTGTGTCCAGTTCCATGTGGATGCTGTAGCATCGTAGGAGAAATTTGAGATGTTTATTTGGAGCAGGGACAAGGACATCATTCAACTGAAGCACACCTTGATTTATTTCGGTACCAGAACCAAAACACAAGTCCAAAGTGGTAGGGACATAATTCTCTAGGGCAATGGTGGTGAACCTTTTACTTACCGAGAGCCGAAAAGTACTTGCTTTGCACATGCCATCCGCACTTGTGTGCGGCTCCTCCACGTGCACTGCATGTGCAACTGTGCCATCTGCGCATGTCTGCAGCTTTTGCATGTGCAATGCACGCAGCTGCGCGAAGGCACTCACAAACACACGAGCAATTGTGTGTTCATGCGCAGGAGAGCTCCAAAGACCAGCTGGATTTCCTGCTGCAATCACGTGTGCATGCCCAGCGGAGGCCCGAAGACCAGCTGAGTCTCTGCAATCGTGCATGCATGCATGTTCAGTCACATGTGCATGCTCAGCTGGAGGTAAGTTGGCCGACAGCTTGTGTGCCCAGCAAGATGGCTCTGCGTGCCACCTG
>JAEANM010009744.1:0-16189 GCA_017656035.1 Myanophis thanlyinensis
TGAGCCAGCGATGCTGGCTCAGGAATTCTGGGAGTTGAAGTCCACGAATCATGAAGGAGCCGTAATTGCCCACCCCTGTAGTAGACCAATCATAAATTACATAGAATATTCAATGAACAACCGAGACAGAATAGGGTTATGTTCATAGGCCCAATACATAGACTACCTTATTCATCTAGAATTGTTAACAGAATAAGAAAACATTTTTTAAATCACTTAATACAGAAGTTAGCTTTCCCATTCGACACCAGAATGTCAGATGCTTGGTATTTTGTAAGCTAACCTTGAAAAAAGGCTTATTTGGAATCTTGTGAAGGAATGCTGCCTCCGTTGAGGAGCTGGCAAGAATTTTAATGTTGAAGATGAGTATCCTTCCATCTTGATTAATGTACTCTTTCTAGGAACATATATTCAGAATTTTGTTCTGCTATAATTATAGTAGTGGCTTATTCTGGCAACGTGCCCTAGCTGCTGGTTGCCAGGTTATGAATAATGCAGTGTTCCACGGCCTAATTTCCATGTTCTCAGCTGAAAATTTGGAAAATGCTGCATGCAAGGGTGAGTATCTGCAAAGCAGAGGCCTTCTGTGCCACAAGAGCCTCTATTTTTATACTTGCTTGCACAACTTGTTAATGCTACCAGCTGCTTGCCAAGTTTGGAGTTATCTGTTGACTAATTTAATCTTCATGCAAAGCAAAAGTGTTGAGTTGCTCAACCCACAGAGGAATTCTTCTTCTTCCACTTGCATGCTCTATCACAGTGGCATGGCAGGAAAGCTTACTGTCACAAGAAAGCATTCTAAGCTGCATTTAGCCAGGCCCCGGTAAAGATTCCCCAAGGAATTGCTCTACAGAAAGATTCATTATGCTGTTTTCACACCCCATCCCTTCACTAACATGGAGTTTCAGAACGTCTCTGCAGGAGCAGAGAATGAGTCTAGGAGTTGGCACACAGCCGTCTCTGCAGGAGCAGAGAATGAGTCTAGGAGTTGGCACACAGCTTCTCTGCTTCCAAACTTACATACCAGGCCTGAATCAAACTGCACACAGATAACACCAACAACCAATGCGAAGAGTAAGAAGCCTTTGGGTCAGCATGATTAGAGGAATGGGTGGGCTTGCAAAGTGTAGTAGCTGGGATCAATTTTGTAAATTTTATTTTAGAAGGAAAAGGACGAACTTGCATCAAAGTTCTAAATGTGTACTTTAAGCAATATACACCATTTAAAGGGCAGGAAAACAAATTGTAAACTGAGGAAGCAGTTTATATGGAAAGATTCTGCTCTTATACTGAAGCCATGGTGGCGAGTTTCTCTCACAAGCCAAATGAACGTATTTCACTCTTGTTTAAAAACAGGATAACATGAATTTCATATAATCAATCAAAGAAATGTAAGCAAACTGTTCACAAAATGGCAGAAACAGGAAGTCTTACCGTGTTAACAAAGTTACTTGAAATTCTCAATAGTGAAATGAATACTAAATGATCATAAAAGAACTCCTGGATGATGATACCAGTCTTGCCTGACAATATAAAAAGGTTCTTATAAAAATTTTGAAGTTCTGGAATGTTCCAAATAAAAGCTATCCAGACAGCTATATTTGTGATTCACATATGTAAGCAGCGAAAAAAGTGAATTATGACTGTTTTTCACACAATGGTTGCAGCATCCCTAGGGTCATATGCTCAAAATTCATTCGCTTGGCAACAGATTCATTATTTATGATGGTTTCAGTGTCCCAGAGTCATGTGATCACCTTTTGCGACCTTCTAATAAGCAGAGTCAATGGGAAAGCCTGATTCACTTAACAACTGTATTACTAACAAGCAAATACTGCAGTCATTTGCTTAAGAACTGTGGCAAGAAATGTCATAAAACGGGACAAAATTCTCTTAACAAATGTTTCACTTAGCAACATAAATTTTGGGCTCAATTGTGGTTGTAAGTCAAGGACTACCTATATACAACATTTGGTCTTGCTCTGTTCCATTTTCAGGGATTTATCAGGCTGCTGGGCAGAGTCCTGAGGAATTTCATAATTCCTTTCCAATTCTGCTAATCAATAAAGCATATAAGCAGTCCTTGATTTATGACTGCTGTTGGGACCACAATATTGATTATAATTCACGATAGTCATTAGTCAGGCCATCCACGTGACAGGACCTGATTTTATGACTCTTTTTACATCAGTTAAGCAACTTGCACAGTTGCAAGTCTGAATCATGAAGCCCTAAGTCCAAATCCATTCTTCTGAATCACTGTTTTTGCCAGAAACCAGGACCCTGCAACCAGTTGTAAAGGTGAGCCGATTACCAACTGCCTGAAATGCAGTCATGTGCATGACATTTTGTGACAGAAGGAAGTGCTTTTACAGGCTGTCAAGGCATCCTTTTAGAAGCTGTACTAATTCAAAATGGTACTTATAGCAACTGTAAGTTGAGGGTTACCTGTAAATATGATTGATTGACTAATGTTACAGAACAGTATACTTGAACTTTTGAGGAGTGAATAAATCCCCATTCTAAATAGTTCAATTAAAAAAGTCACATCTGAGAAGAGCCAATTGTGCCAAGTTTAAAACAAGAACTCAAATTGTAACAGTGGTAAGAAGTGAAAGCTGAGAAAACAGTTAAAGCAACAAAATTCTCTCTCTTTAAATACAAGGTGGAAGAATGTAGGAAGTCCATGAACAGATGACAGTAATGATGGTAATCAGAATCAAAATGCAGTGTACAACGTTCACTGTGTATTAATATTTTTCTATAAATGAAAGGGATCTCTTGAGCCCACAGAAGGTACTGATCGAACAGTGTATGTGCTTCAATCACTGAAGGGCCCAAGAGAGAGACTGACAGCTATATGCATGCTACCTTGGCTCCTCAGATGTTTCTCACAGAGCAAACTTTAGTAAACATCTGAGTACTGATAAAAAGTGTTTCATTATTTTAAATGGACCATTATCTGCCACTTACTGTATTTCCAAAGACCAGTGGTAAGAAAAGCTAACTCTTTAGGCAAAAGCAGTTTGTATGCAAGTCCAATTGGAATAGCAATGTATCCTACAATTGACAAATCTTATTGTCAGGAATGTGTTCATCTAGGAAAAGCATGAACGATTTGGTGACTGGTAGCTATGGCTGTCCTTGTTAAAAAGCAAAAACCAGTATTGACCAATTCTTGAACAGTGACATTGATACAGAACCTAGAAGGGAGCTGTCCAAAGAGCAACAAACTTTTGGAGACCTATGATGGATCAAATTATATCACACTGATATTAGCCATCTGTAATCTGTCCTTAAAATGTTACAGGGAATATGCCATTGCCATGTACTCAGGTGGAAAATTTCTCAGTTACTGATGTTATAAAATATGATCCCATGTGGGAAAGTTACTGAATATGAAGAATGAAATACAGTAGTAAAATTCCAGAACCCTGACATTCAGAATTTCAGATCAGCATTCTTTCTAACTACTGTGTGTTAGGGATTGAATCCAAGTGTTAAGGAATATTTGGAAAACCTCTAAAGACCAATTTTCTATCTTTCCTATTTGTCTTCTGCATCTTACTCTATTTTCTATTTCTTTGTGTGTAGCTTTTAATTTCGTTTAAAAAATTATATTAAAAAAAAGTAATGCAAAACAGTGTTTTCCCGAGAACTGAATATTCTGAAGATAATCAGGTGATGAGACATAAAAGAAAAAAGTTTCGATTGATTCTTTACATCACTCTCATTAGTATCATCTGTGTGATACTATTACTATAATAATTTTGCTAGATTCCAATCATTGACCTGGTTGATTTAACAGGATGTGCGGGCTCAGAAGCAACACCACATGCAACTGACCAAAATACCAGACAGCTGAGCGAGAAGAAGCAGAGGGCCAATTAACATCTTCACAAAGTTTTTGTCTGACTTTGTAGCTGCTACTCTAATGTTTGCTTTGGCTTGTTGATTTCATGTGTTGGTAATTATTATTACTGTAATCCATCCGCTTTTGATTTCAATTTGGGCATTAAAATTTGCATTCACAGTTTGCTTTGGTTAGCTGCTGAACTTGCTTTATTTGTATTATTATTACACAGTTTCTTAATTTGAACTTTTTAAAAATGCTATTTTTTGGTTGGTCAATTGAAAGATTTGGTGCTTATACATACATATGTAATATTCATGTATGGTGAAAAATACAACAGATCTTTTTCACATCCATACATTTCATTAATTGCTGATGAGCAAAAATCTGTTCTGTAAGCCTCCTGCTTATCATAATACAACATTGCACTCCCCAAATGTTCTCATTATCTTTTTACCTTTCAACCTGAGTTTAAAGCACAGTTAAAAACTAATCCCCTTTCAGTTTTTGTATTCATTCTTGCAACCTTTCCTTTTGCATAGGGAAGCAGAAGCAACATTCTTCCAATGATCACATAGATGCAATCTTAACATATACATACGTGCGTAAAACCTAAGTCATGCAGTCATGCCATAGTTTAACTTTTGTTACAATCTATATCTGCAGCCTTTCCATTTTTCAACAAGTTCACAAAATGTATAACTTTTGTGTACTAACGTTTATGGCATTCCTTTGAATTCTACTCTTCCACTCAATTGCTATAATTCTCATAAAATCTCTATAATGCTTCTTCCAGTTTCCATCACTTTAATTTCTTTCCATATCAGTTAATCACTTTTACTTTTAATTCTATTCACTCTGCTAGAACCTGCTTATCCCTCTTTACTCACTTCCAAATAATTTTTCATTTTCATAAAAATCTCTCAACTTCTTAATCTTAACCTTATTGTACGTATTTCAACAGAGAGAAATTTCCTAACATGAATCCGAATGCTCGGAAGAGTAAATCTCTGATCCCAGTGACTGACCCAGATTTGATCTTATAACATTATTGCCTTTACCATATTCTTCTCAGCTACCTTTTTTTCAGGTGTACTATACAATGTCATTTTTTGCAGTCATGATTCTTTCATACTCTTTTTTTCACCCACAACATCTTTCAATTCACCAAACCATCTTTTTTCATATCTCCCATTAAAGTAAATTTATACACTTCTGTGGCATGCTGTAACAATTGTTTTCATTATTTTTTAAGCAGTTTCCATGTCTTTTTCCCCCCCAGATGTTTACTTTCCATTCATTTTGTTGGCAGATGAACCTCTTTTCTTAACACTTTTTCATATAGGACTGGGTTTGAAGTTTCTCTTCTTGCAATTGTTCCACTCTTTCATTTCTTCCATGTCTATTTTTCTCAAGATCCACAAAAAAAGCTGTGTCCTACATTAAGAAACTCTTATCACACTTCAAATTCAAATTTAAATTTTATTTGTCACATGCACAATTATACACGGTACAATATGCAGTGAAATGATTACGCAGCCATTCACGACCACAGGTAAGTTAGGGCAGAATGGGAGGGTAGGAAATAGGTTGGGAATAAGTTGAAGAAAGGAGGGTAGTTGGTAAGAAAGGAGGTATTTATTTCAATGGATAAAATATGCAAAGAATATGGATTCTATAGGATACTAACTACAACTAGCTAGCTTGTTCTTAATTCAAAGTCTCTCTCTCTATAGATTTGGGCTGGGATAATATTAATATGTTTCTGCAGTTAAGTATTTAGGCAGATAAAAAGACCGTTCATTCATTCATTCTTTTCTATTGCTTTCCAACTTAGTTTGGCAATAGCTTTCACTTATAATTTAGCGCTATGGACAACAACTTAGTAAATTTTCATGTCTTCATTCATTATCTAATATGATAAGTAGGCAGAGAACATTACGTTTCTAATTCCCTTTTCAGTTAAGGATTAATTGGAATCTGTCAAAATCAAAACAAACTTTTTCATTTAAATTACACTTGAAAAGGCAAAATTGCATATTTTCCAAAACTATCATTTGGTTAAACCATAGTTTAAACAATCAGAACATTGTCTAGATTTGAACAAAACAATAGATCAGAATTAGAAAAAAATAATAAAGTAGAGGCAAATTTTTATGAGTAGAATAAGGCCATTTATGACAGTGACGCTAAGTTGATTTAACTTCAATTCCAAAACCAAGTGATAGAGTGACTTCAAAATGTTACTTAAATATGAGCAAACATAGACTTATTTCTCTTAGCTCCTTTATAACCATGTACAATTACCACTTCAGA
Organism: Myanophis thanlyinensis; assembly: GCA_017656035.1. NCBI lineage: Eukaryota > Metazoa > Chordata > Lepidosauria > Squamata > Homalopsidae > Myanophis > Myanophis thanlyinensis. The sequence goes on from JAEANM010009744.1 coordinate 6,170, forward strand.
TATTGCTGCTTAATGTCAAATGTAAAATCCACCCTTATATTGGGTATGATGCAGCAATGCAAATTATGCATAGAAATTCTTCCTTCCATGTACAACATTCAGATTTTACATGAAACTATTTGCTTAGCTAGGCTATTTGCTTCTTATCAACTTAAAATGAAACAAAATCTATGAAATACTGCTTGGCTAAATTAGGACTAGGTGTTGTCTATAAACAATGATAGCAATTTAAAGCTCAGTTTGCTCCTGTACAGACAGCTCAGTTCTTCAGGGTGAATTAGCATTTTCTAAGTCCTGATTGTGGACTAGTTCCAGTATTTGATAGAGAATCATAATTTATTTGAGTGAAATACTCTTACCAGCATTGGTTTCATTTTTTGATATAGCCCAGCTGAGCACTGCAGAGACTGATTTTTTCTTCTTCTAAGATGTCTTACTCCCTCCATAAGCTCAAGAGTGACAGTTGAATTTCACACTGCAAGAACCCCCCATTGATTTTTCACTTGTAAGGAACAACTCTACAAATTAAAGTTAACAGTACTGTTGAAAATTTGAAATATCTCAGAAAGGGAAATGGAAAGATAGTCAACTATATCCTCCTTCTGAGGGGACCAATATGTCTGCTGGGGGGGAGGCGAGGCAGAACCAAAGGCAACCAAAGAAATTTCCACACATTTTTTTTTTTTAAATGAAAAGGGACTTTTCTGATTGAGCAAAATATTCCTAAAAGGATCATAAAATGCTAAATTATTACTGTGAGAGAAAAGTCTTTTTTAGGGGCTTGTATGATAGCAAAATAAAAATTAAACATAAATCAAGTCAATTAAATTGAGGAAAAAGAAATGTTTGTTTCTAGTACACTTACACTAATTTCTTTATCTGTAGCCATATGCAACTCTTATCTATTTTTATAGATGGTAGCATTCTAGGGAATCTTGGCTAATCTTGAAAAAAACTAAATCAAGTCAAGTCTAGTAGTATTTGGATGGGAAACCACCATGAAACCTCAGGGCTGTAACCTAGACTGGCAAGTAAACCAAAAAGACATACTGAAAAAAGCATTGGCAATCCATTTCTACAATTGTTGCTAATAGGGGAGCTGTGGTGGCACAGTGGTTCAAATCTGTATTGTAGACTAACTCCTGCTCACTGCCAGGAGTTCAATCCTGACCGGCTCAAGATTGACTCAGCCTTCCATCCTTTCGAGGTTGGTAAAATGAAGACCCAGATTGCTGGGGCAATGTGCTGAATCTGTAAACTGCTTAGAGAGAACTGTAAAGCACTATGAAGTGGTATATAAGTGTTATTGCTCTATGTCCATGTTATCACAAGTCAAATTCAATTCAAGGCACACTTTACGTTATTCTATCCACAGATGTAAATGTTAAACATGAGTCTTGGCACAGGTTTTCAGTATCAGTGGAATTTCATTAATTAGGAAACCATATACAGTAATTCCTACAAAAGAGCATAGTATGTCAGTATACAATAGTTCCTGAACTCACACCTATTTCTGAGGCTCAGAATTTAATCTTCAAGGAAGTGGTGAGCAGCAGAATTTTCAAATTATCTTATAACTTGGATTAAATGAAGTTTCACTCTCCTATTTTATTCTCTCCAGTTTCCAAAAACACTTTTTTTTTATAAAATTGGTTTACTCTGGGGCTGCCTACAATACCTTGAATTTATATAGCACTGCAGAAATGGCTGTCTTATATACTACACATCGCACAGCAATGTTACAAAGACATCTGAAATATGGTTTCTAGGAAAAGAATTATAATGCGAAACAAAAATAATAGATGAAATAATTAAACATATCAGCAATAAACAATGTTCAATATAAAGTATGAATATTTAGTGTTTGGGAAACGAAAGGGAAGGAGAGAAAATTTCATTAAAATGTACTATGTGTTTTTAGCAAAAAAAAAAAAAAATTTTATTTTGTATTTTTTAACTTTCTAAAAATCTGTTAACTTACACACAATCAATTATCTCAATTATCTTTAAAGTCCAGATCTTATAGCAGGTCTTAATTCTTAAGCTATAAACAGAATTTGCAGCAAAAGATTTAAGCTTAAGGGGGGGGGGGGGAGGGAGGGAGAGGAATAGAGATAGATTTGACTCTTTGTTTGGATTTAGTGAAACCCAAATCATGTACTAGATTTCAATCTGATTTGAAGCATAAATCAGGATTCACTGAATCTTCCTTAATTAAAAAAAATACTGAAAGTGTATGAATTAGTTGTTATAAATGTTGCTCCAAACCAACTCATGTATGTGTACCCTGAAGATGATTAATGTAGCAAGAAGTAGTGAATACTTAAAATGACCAGACAGAGGCTTATACTTTGCAGTCAAATACATAAAGGGGCAAAAGGGATCTTCAGTTGTAAACATCTACATTTTTGTTGTCATTTAAATTGTATGTTTAGCACGTGGCCTGGTTTTTCTATCATACTTCTATCATATACTAATTATCCTCAAACACTTATTATTTAAATTCTTAAACAGTTTTGTACTCCCACTGATGAGATTTTCTTCTCTATCTTACAAAGCCTTTGTAGTAACTTTATTTTATTAAGTTATGAACTATTAGTTGATGTGACTTTGTTTCCATATATTTTATTTTAAAAATTGGTTAAACCTTTTAACAGAGCAAACTCTCCCACTTTTGAAGAGTTGGTTGAATGCTTATTCTCAAAATTCTGTCCTCTCTTATGGTACTGTATATGGATGGAACTGATTGACTTGGAGGCTTATCCATGGCCTGCATGTGCTGATTCATATGACTGAAAAAGGATTAAGTTAGATAAGTTCATTCCCATATGGTAACTAGTTTTCTTTGCTGTCAATGAAGATTACATTGGAATGGAAAGTGGCATAGAAATAGCTATCTTGAATCAAGTGCAACGTCTATGTTGTATTTTATATCTCCCTTTTAACAAAAGAGAAAAGACAGACAGAAAGGGAGTAGGTATGAAAACGGATTTTTCAGGGTTTTTCTCCACTTTACTTTTAACCTTGGAATAAATAAGAAGTGGCTTCTGTTGAAATCTGAATTCTCCCCCTTCCTGGAAGGAAGGAATATAGTAAAAATAAAAATAATCTATTACATTGGAACAGCTTAACATTCTACAAGTTTCTAGCACAAGGATTTTTGAACTTTTTGAGGCCATGGAGCCTGTTAGTTTAAAAACAGGCTCCCAGAATCCATGATCAATAAGCAAATCTCTAGACACAGAAAATAGGCTGCGCTCAGTGAACTTTTTCTTGTTGCATTTAGTCTCTCGAGGACTCCCAATGAGTTCTGAGTTTTCAAACAGTTTGAAAAAGCCATTATCTAGAAGATTGGATTGACATTAAACATGGTTTCCATATTCTTAAAAGAAGAAATGAAAACCGATTTTTAAATCAAACTAAACAACCCATGACCAGTTGCATCATCATTGCAGATATTTTCTTACCAGATTCCTCAATGTCTTCAACAATTGCAGAGTTTCTAACGTATTGGAAAAAATTCTTTAAAATCCAGGGAAATATTCAGAGATGTATCTGCCTTGAAAGTAGCCCACATTGCATTGTTTAGCATAGCATTTTGTATTACATCATAAAGCGCTTTATGATATTTGCCAATTTTCAGACATGGATACTAATTAGATGGATGCATTCTGTAAATCCGCCCATTTGAGGTATCTGTTTGAAAAAGTTTTGCCCTGTAGTGATAATTTTTTCTCAGTTAAAGGTTACAGATCCAAGAATCTTAGTAGTATATAGAGCTGAAAAGGGGAAAAGATTACTTTCACTTTTGAAGCCAAACCCTTTATTATGTATCTGAATAGATGATCAGACCATATATGCCTCACCTTTTGGGAGTGATTTTGGGAACCAAAAAGTTTTTTTCATGTGCATGTGCATTGTGCAGATACACATTGACCTCACTCTTATAAAACCCTTTTCTAAACCAAACAAGCATCTTGCCCAATCAACCATGAGAAGCATGAAGAGTTATATAAAGAAGATAATTATAAAGGGATTTAATGCTTGGTGAACTCAAATTGCTAAGGCTTATGACAAAGGTAGCATACATGCTTGCTTAACTGGCCCAGCGCCTTGGCTTTGCTCTTATGTAAGCGGCACAGCTGGAGCTGCATCCCAAATGAGATTTGTTTTATGGAAAAGAAGAGTGTACCCCTTTGCTCCTGGGAATGGCAGCCAGTCCCACCTCCTTTTACTTTTGCTCCACTCCTGATTAATGATCTTGTCTGCCTGATTTATGACCCACCCTAGCAGATTAGAGTTTCCCTTTCAACCACCCCCTTTCCCCCACAACCTCAGAAGCCATGGCCACACTCCGCTGAAAATATTAGAGAATTATTAAATAAACATTCATACGTCATGTCTCTTCCCATCCTGAGCTCATCCTAGTCAACACTCGGCAGCCCGGGCCTGTTTGCTTTTCATGCTGACAACAAACAGCTGGAGTGATTCATGGAGAGGCTGGCTACAATGTTTCATGTCATATATCATGCTAGCAGGGCTCTCTGCCCCAACAGAGATAAACTGATCAAGCACAACGGGCTGGAATGAATTTATGACAACACAAAATTGAGGAAAACAAATGGGAGATGACCCAGTGGGGCACTAACCCAGACTTCTTCCTTGGCCTGCAATCTAGTTTGGTGGCAGAAAGCAAAATTGAACATTGGCACTGTGAATTAAGAGGCTAGCTTCTTAACCCTGAAAAGCCTTGATTTCAAGATGGCACTGGGCTATGTGGCAAGCATCTTCGGTAGAGGAAATTGAAATATTGTCATGTTTGCTATCTTCAGATAGATGGAACATTCTAGCCACACGTTACTGTTGAGATTTAGGGGCCAATAATGCAGAAAAAAAGCCATATGATTATAGAGCCATTCTATAATGGAGATAAGCATAGTAAGTAGACAGAAGTAAATATTACAATAAGTCTTCATCTAGTTTTAAAATTGTAATAAAAAGGGACAAGAATTTTCCAAGGCATGAATTGTTTCCAATGGCAGAATAAGAGGCTAATCCAGAAACTGTAAGCTCCAACTATCAAATGAAACAGAAAAAGTTCAGTTTTAGAAATACTTATTCCTTTCCCAGCCCACCCTCCAATAATACTGGAAGAGATTAATAGAAATGTAAGAACTTCAGAGAAAATCACAACTAAAGTCAAATCCTGAAAGGCCTTGCACCTTTACGGAGGAGTATGGCAAATTGAAGACATTTTCACAAAAGTGAAGCCAATAACTGTAGCAAAGACCAAGGAGCTAGCAAGTGCACCAGTACCCTGGAACCCCTCCAGGTAAGAGGAGGACAGGCGATTGTCTACATGTGCTCTGGATGGCTGCTTCTCATGAGGAGATAGCAGGACAATGGTTTTCTCTGGGTTTGAGCACTGGGACAAAAGGAAAGGCCACCTTGTTGGCAACTGTGGTGAAGCCTTTTAAAGGACAGTTAAGTTCCCAAACTTCACTTTCTAGTCACTTTCACAAGTTTCCTATAATGATCTTAAAAAGCTACTGTAGATCTTCAGAACAACAAGCTTGAAAAGTCATTGGGTGAGTTTTATTCTCAATTCTAAAGAAAAATAAAATTAATTATAAGTTTAAGAACTCAAAGAATTTGAAATAAATGGCAAAAACCTAAACAGCATTTTGATCTAAGAAAATTATAAACAGGTTAAGAATCCAGATATGTTTGGAACATTGACTTTTATTATAAAAAATTTGAATTTATAAAAAATAAATGACCTCATGGGAAATAGACTTGTTTTGGCTATCTTGGCTATTGTAAATCATAACAAAGGTAACTTACTTTTGTTTTTAGAAACCGGACCCTAAAGGGAACTAAAGATTCTAAACAGAATGAGAAAAAAGCCTGTTCTTGATGTCACTTAATACTATTTATAAAATGACACAAATATTATAACATCAGAAACATTAAAGAAGATCTTTGAAAAACGAAGCTAGAAAACAATTATAATATCAGCATACCAATAATGATGCCTGCTTCTACAGATAATGTCCCCAAAATGTTAATGATGGAGTAATAGCTGTAAAAACAACTTTATTTTTAAAGTCCCAAAAAGGAAACTACAAATAACAGACCAAGAGAATGATTTGGAAAAGGACGCTTTACTAGATAAAAAAAGAAACTGGCTAAAGTTTAAAAATTAAAATGGAAATACTAATAATAAAAAAGAGAATGACCTGGAAAATGTTTCCTTATTGGATTTACAAAAGAAACTTTCAAAGCTATGAAGAAAAAGCTCCAAAGAAGTGTGAGGATAAAGAAACATTGCAGAGAATTAAAATCCTATAATAATATTTGGCTGAATTAAAGATTAAGGCAAAGGAAGGAATGTAAATTTGGTTTATTTCATCAAGATTAAAATACGATTCTTTTTATAAACTTCTGGTAACCCTTTATGGATTTTTTGTTAATATCAGTATTGAAAAGTTTATACTTTAAAGATTTATTTATAGATAAGGGATGGGATGAAGATATATCTTTCTGTAACTTTACAGGGGGTAAAAAATTACTAAATTTGTTTACACTTGTGATGAAGATTGGAAGTAACTTATTTACTTATTTTTTGTTTATTACATTTTTTATTTTTCCTTATACATTTTTTCTATTCTTTCTCCATGTTTAGTTTGTCTTAGTTCTTATTATTATAATCATAATTTATAATTAATAAAATTATAGATTTTTAAAAAATCCTCACAGGCTTTGTCTAAACTGTTTAATTCTACACATTATCCTCTACTAGCATTCAATTTTAATAAATTTCTTTTAAAAATAAATCTAACAATAATAGAATTAAAAATGAAGGCGTAATTTATGCAATAAAAATTAAAAGAAACCCTTTTAAAAAAACAGTCGTCTCAGAGTACCACAGTTCTTGTAGAATAACAAATAAATTGGGCCAATGACAGTTATTATACCAAATTCAAGCAGCAACTGAGAAAGTTGGATTGAAATGGAAGCTAGTTAAACAAAAAGCAGATCCAAGATTATACTCAAGGGAACAACCAGCAAATTCATCTCTTACTGAGGCAAGTTGTTTGACATGCCAGAGATTTAGCTCCAAGAAGCCTACAGAACATATTCCATTAACTTTCAACCCAAGTACATTAGCTTTGCACCAGAGGAAGGGCAGTTTACTGTATTGTATTAGCTAATTAAAAAGATGCTCTCCATACCAAGACTTTGTTTTGGAAAGAGGAAAGAAAATGAATGTCATTCTTATAAAAGTAAGATCAATAAAGAGAATCACTGCTAACTCCATTAACCATTGTTCTAAGTGGGCAGCCCAGCTGACATAAGTGATAAACCATGTGCTTCTAAACACTTTTTAAAATGCTAATCAGACATTATATGGAGCTTAACACAATAATCAATAATGTCCAGATTTAAAAGCAAAAATTAAAGTTATGAACAGAAGGAAGTGTTCCCATAGAGAACCCGCCACAAGCACCATCCAAAAGAAGAAAAATGAAACCAATTTAGCTCCAGATTAAGAGCAAGGAACTAGAGATGAATCAATTTAGCTAGCTGGGCTGGGTCACCATATATCATGGCTTGGCAGCGCAGGTGGAAGCAGCTAGACAGTAGGAATATAAAAACCCCACCACCTTTTTGTCAGGCCCCAAGGTCTGATACTGGTTATCAATTAAGTTAACAGAACCTACCTCTTCACACACAGCATTCTAACTGTTTAACCATTACAGCAGCAACAATTTATCACACACAAATTCTAGATAAAGTAGGATAAAACAACTATAATCTTTGCTTCTAACTACTGTTTTCTGCTCCCAATGGAGTTAAGAGCCTCTATCTAATGGTAGCAACTTATTTCCAGAAGGGATATCTTATGAAAGAACTGCTGTCAAGTGCAAGAAATGGTAATTGGCTTTTACTTTTTCTGAAAGGTTACAGAGGTTGACTGTCCAAGTTTAATTTTGGTCTTTGAAAGTCAAAGGTTTCTGAACGTTCCATGATAGATCAGGGTTTGTCACAAAGAAGTACCAAGTCTATATTTCACAGGACATAATTATTGTATGCATCACTTACAAAAAGTTTAGATTCCTCCAGGCAGCTTTGAATGAAGCATTTAGATAATGTGATCAAGGTGATGCTACCAATTCATCATTTGGACAAGTGTTTTTCAATCTGATAGGCTAAGTTTTTTTAAAATGGGTTATCTGTGTGAACTTGGTCACACCTTACATTGTATGCACAGCTAAAAAGACCTCTTGCACTCGTATTATTCTGTCACCTAATGAGCAATCTAGTCTTTTAAGCATTTCTATGCTGAAGATTTCAACGCAATCTACATTATACCCAGAACTCACAAGAAATAAGCTTAAATATCACTGTATGTGGCCCTGCCTGACTGCAAGAAGATGGGACAGCATTGTGCATTGCTCTGAACCCCTCTTTTAGTTTGTCACTACTCTTTGTAGAGCAAAATGATCTGTCTCATGTTACTCATTCCCAGTGGAAATGAAGGTTAAAATAATCTAATTCTATTCTGGAGAAAGGGCATAACAAGTAAGTCTTTTGAAAAATAACACATCCCAGGGGAAAAGAAAAGGGCAGCGTTTTGATACTATAGAGAATTTAACACAAGGATAAGATTTGCTATCATCCCTCTAAAGCCTCAGAAACTACACGGAGGATCTAGAAATGAAACATAAAATCATCTTTTAGAGCCAATATACCAAAATGGATTTTTATCTTTCTACAGATATGGAATTCCTATAAAGACTAAAAAAAAAAGCCAAAAGGATATGAAAGAAACCCTTTGATTTTCAGCTATGAGAGTGCCAGCTTTAAAAGCTGTGTACTTTCAATTGAAACAAAAAATCTATGCCTGAATTTTGGATAGTGATAAGCTGCTAGGCATCTTCTGTAATGTTGTACCTTTTACCATCAAATATATACATAGACAATTCATACTTACTTCTCTATGTCACTGTTCTTGCAAGTCTTTTGTGCAGGCTCTTGTTTACTACCCTCTCCGTTACTTGTTGATGGCATTTCTATAAAGGAGGGGGAAAGAACTCAATCAATGAAGAAAGTTTATTCAAATATACATCAAACCACAGCATGAGTAAAAGCCTCTCTTCTAAAAATGTAAAACATCTCGTAAACAAAAAACAAAACAAAACAAGAATGCTAATCACATAATTAATATGGAAGCTGAGTGTTAATTTTAAATATCTCAACTCCAGAATGAGACAAGCTGGTAATCTTCAGAAGACTTGGACTACCAACCAGCCTTTGCTATTAACCATAATGGCTGCTGTTGAAGAAAACTGAAAAATATCTGGAGATCACAGGCTTAATTATTCTTATTCTTTTTTTTTAAAGCTTAGTATGGAACATGTTTTTCTATTAGCATACCCGACTGGACTAGCTAAAAAAAAATTAAATTTGTCAAAAGATTACTTTATACTAACATTTTTTCAGCTATATACAAATTAGAATTTCAGAATGATTATTACTGTGTATGTATACCGCTACAAAGCCAATGTCAGAGTAAAAAACGTGGGTTTTGACTATTACTTTCTCTCCATTTAGATTTCATGCACATATATTATTTTGTTTAAATAGAAATTTTGAACATGTATAAAAATTAACAATGTTTTGGGCTCCATAGTTTATGCTATTAAATAGGCATACTTAATTCTAAAAGATTGTGTTAAAAACCTGACAGAAACCTTCAGAAGAGCAGAGCTTTTCCCAAGCAGAAATTAGAGTAAGATGCATTTAAAAAGGCAAGTAAAATAAAATCAGGGTAACCAGCCAAATTTTTAAAAAAGCATTAAATAGGTGAAAACGTAGCATATTCAAAGATCTTTATCTGATGTTGAATATGCTGAATGCAGAATATGAATGATAAATATTTATTTATTTATTTTATTTATCATATTTATATACCGCCCCATCTCCCTAAGGACTCGGGGCGGTTCACAGCAGATA
>JAEANM010009745.1:0-16188 GCA_017656035.1 Myanophis thanlyinensis
AGAAAAAAGAAAAAGAAATAAAAAAAAAATAAAATAAATTCCTTCACAGTCTCACAAACCTTTGAAAAAGGACCCGGTGCGACTTTTTCCCCAAGCGAAGAGCTGGCAGGGAGCAGCTGCGAATGTCACTTCGCTGAAAAAGGGGGAGTCGCTGCCGCGGAGGGAAAGGCTTCCCTCCGCCAGCCAGTCAAAGACAAACGGTTGCCTTTCCCTTCTGTTCTGGGGGAAGGGAGCTGAACGCCACCTTCCCTTTTATACCTGGGCAACGGCGGCAGCGCCTGCTAGGGATGGGGGGGGGGCAGTGTTTCCCTCTCGGTTTCCCGCCCTGAATGCTCTTTCTCGTGGAGCTCTCGAGAATCCTGTGTGTGTGTGTGTGTGTTTGCGTGTGTGGTTATTTTTTTTTTTTCTGAAAAGGGGGGAGGAGACGGCAGCGTGTGACAGATGCACTTTCCTGACAGCTCCCAAGCTCAGCCTAGTGGCTCCCTGCCATTGGCTCAGTGCAATGGAGCGGCAAGGCTGTGCGCTATAATAGCGCCATGCCTGCGAGAGGCAGCAGCTCAGACTCCTTCAGCGAAGCCAGAGAAAGATGCTGCTAATGCTGCTGCCGCTGCTGCCGCCGCCCCCCTTCTTCCTTTGGCTGCTGCCTGCTCTGCGCTGACGGAAAGAGACTGTGATGAATGCCCGCCGGCTCTTGCTGTAGCTAAGCTTGCCCGGCCTCTCGGTCTGGCTCCCCACCTTGAAAGAGAGAGAGAGAGAGAGAGAGGGAGGGAAAAAAAAGGAAGGGAGAGTTAGGCTGCTGCTACTTCTATTGCCGCCGCTTTTACTTGGAGACAACAGCCGGAGGGAGAGCAGTACATGCTTTGGTGTATAGCTTGGTTTTTCCCCGGATCAACCAGCTCCTTCGCCGCTTCCTGGTCTCAGCCAAGCCGGCCAGTCCAACCATCTACCCCACTCCCGGCGCCTTGCAGCCTGTGCCTGGTCTGGCGCCTTTGGGGTGTATGGAAACGGCGGCAGCCCGCGAGGCCGCTGCTCCATGGAGTGTTATTACATTGTCATCAGCTCCGCGCATCTCAGCAATGGGCACTTTCGCAACATCAAGGGAGTTTTCCGAGGTCCCCTCAGCAAAAACGGCAACAAAACTCTGGTAAGGTGTTTGTTTCCTCCCCTCCCCTCCCCTCCCCTCCGTTCCTCTCCCTCTCTCTGTCTGTCTCTCTGTGCCCCCCCCACCACCAATTTTCCTCACCGCCCCCTTTCGTCCTTTACATCTTCGTCGGGATTCAGCACTCCAGAAAGCTGGACAGTTCAGAGCGCTGCGCTTTCCTAGAGAGTGTCTGGGTCGGTTTCTTGGAGGTGTTTTTCCCACGGAAAGAAAATAAAGAAGGAATTGTTAGTGTGTACCCGGGTTTTCTTCTCGGATTATTTCTGTTTCTATACAATCTTTCTAGATAGCACTTTGATTTTGAGGCTAGTGTAGGATAATCCAGTGGAGTCTTTGAAAGAAACACTTAGTCCATTCGCGCTCTCCTTACTTCTGAAAGGTAGAAACTGTAAAGCTCTCTGGTGGAGACGCTTTCTGACATTCTGGGTTTACTTTGGTGAACATCAACATGATCCAGTTTTGAATTTTAAGGGGTCAAGGTATTCAGAGAATAAAGGAAAATAACAAAATGAGTTTTTGGCCAGATGATTATTCAAGAATTAGGATGGGTGGAAGTTCAAAACATTCTTTTTTTTTTTTTTCACAGTTGGTCAGGATGAGAAAATTTAAAACTGATTCCATATTTTCTCACAAGGGAATTATGTTGATTGTTTTTAGGAGTCTGTTTCCACATCCTCTTATTAAGGAATCATTCTCTATAAACTATGGTGGGACTTCTGAGTGCATGTAGACTATTGGTCTTACTTTCCGGGGATGGCCTGACATCAGAATGGATGGAAGAAACCCCAATTTAAATGGGGGGCTGGGGATGTATTCATGTTGCCAACCAAGTTACGGTACTTTGAATGTTCTTTGAAGTGTCCAGAACAATTGCAATTAAGGAAAGAAATCCTCAAATCTTGTTGGCTTTTTTTATTTCAATAAAACACTTAGACAGAAACTTCAATGGAACAGATATAGGGATTAAGTTGAGGATTTCAGAGGAGAGGGATAAAGCTCAGTAATAAAACACAAGCTTTGCCTTTGGAAAGAACCCAGTTCAATCATGTGCCTAAAACCCAGAGACCCATTGCTGGCCAGAGCTGACATTACCAGCATGGCCTGTTTCAGTGAAGGCCAAGGTCAATTAATATCCTTTAGAAGTTCCATAATGCTGGTACAGATTTGAATGTATGGCAGAACGATTTTGCTTTCTCATCACTTTTTCATTCTGAAAGTTTCTACAAGAACCAACTATAGGGAAACACAATGCATAGTTCACTTATAGGAAGGTTTCTGTAAGGTTTTTATTATATAAATACAATGGTTAAGAAAGCTTGTGGTAAATTCTATATAATTATCAATAATGTTAAAAAGTTTTGTGTGCATCTGAATGACATGTGTGGTTTTCTGCACCTAGATATTTCAAATTCTTTCCAGCGATGTAATCTACTTTAAATTATGTTTCATTCATGTTTTATCAAATGGGCAGAAATGAAATATCTCAGGAGGGCTGTGTGTATGGATATGCATGCATGTATGTATGTATTAAAACTAAATGGTACAAAATTTGACAAACTGACCACTAACTTTTAAGAGAAGCAATGGCAGGAACAATCCAGTATTTATATTCTACTACATGTTGTAATTCTCTACCTAATTTCATTTAGATTATGCTAAACTTGACCATCTTTAGTATCTCATTCATTATGAAAATACATGATTTGTACAGTTAATACAATTCCATCTCTTTATGATTATTAACCTATACATAATGATTAAATAGGAGGCCCCTATAAAACCAGTGGTGTGCATCTCCTAATATTCCAAAATTAAGGCGAACTCAAACACCAGGTATCTATTGTTAAATTCATTAGAGGGTGAACTATTGTGACTGTTATTTTCATCAACATATATGGAAATTATACTTCATACAATAGTGGAGGTTTATACCATCAAGCTGTCATGTAGGTGGATGTCATTTTAAAAGTTATATTTGAATTCTTTTGAAATCTGTATAGTGTCACATAGTTCACATTCTAAGTACCTCTATTCTGCAAAGCTAATGAAACTTCAGCATGCAGTTGCTTTGGGCTTGCTTTGGGCATAACTAGGAGCAATTTTATTTTTAAAATATATTTAACATATATTTAGAAATAAAATAAATAATTGAACCATAGAATATTATTTTCTGAATTTATCTAGGTTAACACCTACATTTGACTTTGTGCTGGATTTAAAAGGCTTAAAAGTTTGTTGAAAGTAGTGTAGCAAACTTTTTGTAAGGTAATGATAATGAATTAATAATAATCTAATGTTCTCAAAAAGAAGAAGCAGAGAACAAATGCAATTTTATTTCATAGAGCTTGAAAGTGGTTAAAGTTATGGAATGCAGAAAATCTTATAAAATATAAGGGATTTTTCAACAGAAGAAATATATAAACTATGTAACTTTGAGAACACATTGTTTCTTCTATTTAGAGCAAGTAGAACAAGTTTGGCTTTAAAAAAAACCTAAACCAAAGTAAAAAGTAGAAAACTTGCACAATAAATGAGAACATATGAGATATAATATTTTTTTTTAAATAGGTGCCTAAATTTGCATATTAAATAAGATAAAAGTTTTGTTTGTTGTTTTAGATGATTCATATTCCATCAGGCCTCATTTTAGAAGATGCTTTTAATTTCATGTGAGGAAGAAAAAAGAATGTCTCTTGAGTCAGTCCTACTCAGGGGATTGTTTACAAAAACTTTTATTAAAGATAATTACAGATTTTAACATGCACTCTGATCAATATAGATCACTATTTTTAAAAAAATAAAGCATTGTTTAAAGGTAAAATGTCTTTGAGTCAAGCTTGACTCCCAGTAACCACATCCAGGATGTTTCTTTGGCTCCAGTTGCAGTCAAACATAAAGAATATGATTTGAAATTGTACCCCTAAAATAGACTGATAACCAGCATTAAAAACTCAAAGACAGTTTTAGGGAATGCTTTTTATGAGACATGGATTATTTAGCCATTTTTTTCAGAGTCTATGCAGTAGCCTCCATTACTAATGAATTCTGGTCTTAGATTTTACCTGAAGGGATTAAGGAATTCTATTCCACTGTGCACACATTGTGCAAGTGACTTGCTCTAGCAGAAATACTTCATGACATCTCCGCAATATAATCAATTTTAAACTGTCAGTGTTGCAATGTTTTGCTGGTCAGCATCACAAATCAATACATTGCTAGAAAACATCGATTTTGGAAGCACTAAGGTTTAGGATTATGTTTCAAAGAATAAGCTAAGGAAAGGGCTGTCCATGATTTGAAATGAAAGTTTTTCTTCTTTTTCCCTCTTCTTTCTCCTGCCCTGTATTTGTGCAATTTATTTCATTGACCAAAAGGGGCCACTGCTGAGCAGCTTATCTCCTGCTCTTCCGATCACTTTTTCTTCTCTTAAGTAATGTTGCTATGTGTATTGGGGATGTTCAGAGTAAGAGATGTAAAGGAATGTGTTTGAATGGCCAAATGATACTAGATTTTTTTTTTTAAAAGCAAAGTTCTAGTATTCTATAGTATATTTTCCTCAATCCTATAGATAGAAAGAAAGGCACATGATGCTGGAATCTATGGGTAAGTCCTGAAAATATAGTAGCTGAGCATTAAATACCAAGGGTAAAGCAAAATGTGCAAACATAGACATAACTATTTTTGAAAAGCATAACGTGAATAACACAAGAATTTCAGCTCTCATAAAAAAGAGTCATATTTGTATGAAATGGTTGCAAAGCAGAGAACAAAGAAGCTGGCTGTATAAGATACCATTAACACCATGAAGCATTAACATCTGTCTGTCTGAGGACTTTGGGAAAGACTCAATAGGTGGATAAAAATGCCAAATCCAATCTAAACATCTGGCTGACTGTGCAACCAACCATAAATATTTCCCCCTAGGAATAAAATAATAGCTAGAAATGTGTCAAGGGATTCCATTTTACAGAACCTTCCAAAACTTAAAATGTTTTGGAAGGGTGATTTATAAAATAGGAAAAAAAAATGTATGGCATGAAATAGAATTTGTAAAGAGAGCAATCAGAATCAGAGTACCTGAATTTTTAAAAAGTTTCAAAACTCTTCCTGGCCATACTCTACATATCCTGTTGCTGTCCATTAATAGAGTAGAAACATCAAATCTGAGCTAGCAATCTCTGATTTCCCCGTTTCCTATTTTTCCTTTTAACTGAAATTACTAAATTTTGAAGTTAGACATTTCTGCAAGGCTTTTTTTTTTTTTTAAAGAATAGTGTCCTTTTATAACAAAAACATTCTAAGAGCAATTAATTAGTTCCCTGGAAATTTTGGTTAGGATTGTTTTGCAGCTTTAAGACTTGCCTTTTTTGTTTTTGTTTTTAGATTCAATGAACTAGAATGATGGTACTGTGTTTCTTCAAAAATACACCTAGGTCTTATTTTCTTTTCACCCCCACCCCCCGAAAAACCGGCTAGGGCTTCTTTTTTAGAGGTGTCTTAATTTCCCCCCCATGCGCCTTGCTTGTCCACTGGGCTGCTTCTTTTGCAGCTGAAAAGAGTGAGTGACACTGCTGCAAAAGAAACATCCCAGTGGCAAGGCAAGGCATGTGGGTTGCGTTGCTCACTCTTTTCGGCTGCAAAAGAAGCAGCCTGGTGGCCAGGTAAGGTGTGTTGGGCATGTGGGCTGTTCTTTTCGGCTCGGATCCTCCTTTCCAGAAGGCATCTGAAGACAAAATTGAAAGCTCTCTGCAGCAGATAATAGAACTTTGGGGTGATCCAGAGCTCTGATATCAGCTGCAGATGCCTTTTGCAAAGCCCTCTGCAGCCAATAACAGAGCTGCAGATGCCTTCCAGAAGGCATCTGAAATCAAAACAGAGGCGGGAGTGGGATGTGTACGTGTCTTCTTCTTCTTCGGCAGCTGCTTACTGTCACCTGCATGCATCACCCTAGAGCTCTATTATTGGCTGCAAAGAGACTTTCTGGAAGGCATCTGAAGGCAAAATGGAGGCTGCGGCAAAGCATGTGAATGGTGGCAAGGGCCCACAGAAGCAGTAGACACAGAAGATGATGAGGCAGGTGTTGGGTGTGCGAGGCCTGGTAACTAGGGCAGCTCCAGCTCCCCCATCCCCACCCTAGCTTAATTTTTACCTGTGTGCCTTGCCCTACCCCCTGCACCCCAGGGTGAGTGGTGTCTTAATTAGAGCTAATTTTGTAGGCTTAATTTTATTGCATGTGCAAGAAGCGTGATAGGCTTCTTGGTCTTTTGGGAGAAACATGGTAGTATCTCTGTATAAACTTCTTGTATCTCCCATCATTTGCCAATATTCACCTAATAGGCTTTCTTAAAATATTTAAGGGTAGTTACAATAATGTCTTGAAAGCTCTTATAGTCCAGTTTTACAGCAGTTATTCCAGGTTTCATAGTAAACTTATGTAGATATGGTGTATCTATGTATATTAAAACAGGATACATCTGCTCATTATTGCATGTGTAAGAAAAACAGTGCACTTCTGTGCTTATTGTTTATACATATTGTTGCACAGATTCACCCTATTTCTTGACAGCAAGCTTGTCTCTTGAGATATAATCATCCATACGTGTTAACTTGCTTGTTAAATCTGGCTGCCATTGAGAAGCACTGATTTCAAAAGATTATGACGTGGCAATTACAATAGCAGTTTTTGGACTCTTAGAGAACATAAAAACCCTCCAGGATAAGAAGTTGACCATTCAGCCAACTACATTTCCAGTTTGTTGTCTTTAATGGTTTAGGTGGTTAAATTGCTTATGAAATATGATGTTGTTTCCTTCACTAGAGCTGAGCTCCCCAGATAATCAAATGTTTATACTTTTGTCCAATATTGTTTTACTTGTACCCCTTGATTTGGAGATTGTTGGAGATGAGGAATCTTATGGCCTCCTAATAGTGCTGAACTCCAGTGTCCAACAGCTTTAACCGACTTTGTCAATGACATTTGTAAGGCCCAAGTTCTCCATCTCTACTTTAAATCCTCCAAGGATTAAAAATAATTTCTAGAAATAACAAGGAAAGTTTTCCTTGGAAGCATTTAAAAAAAAAAACATGTTTATTCTATCATATATTAAAAAATATTTCTGTTGATGTTTACTGTAGACTGCATACGTGTAAAGTAAATTCCACAAATGTCCACATATAATTCTTTCCAACATTGGTCTGAATTGTATTACACTTTCACATTAGTGACTGACTCTAAGAGTAGTCCAGTTACATAAATGCAACATATTTTCATCGATTTACAGAATGCATGGCATATGCATAAACCAATTTTGCTGCTGCTAGAAGAGTATCTCCGGTAACCAGTGAGGCTGGATTGAAGAAACATATTGCTTTTTGGTATCTGTTGGAGGTGGAAGTGAAAACCTTATGGAGCGTCAACATATGTTGTTGGCAGCACAGTATGCAGTGTAATAAGGGTAAAGAACGTAACACACTTTATGCTGACTGATTATTTCTTAACTGTTAATACAGATTTTGTGGAATTCCCATTTCTTCAGCCCTCTATGCATCATATATGAGGCTGAGAAAAATGTGCTTTAATAAAAACGTTTATACATTTTATGAATAGGGTAGGGGGAAATTGAAAAAAAGGAAAAAACAAAAAAGGAGTCAATATATCCTTTTCCAAAAAATCCTGACATCTAAAATCCTTTGGATACTGAGGGTTTTAATTTTAATTAAATTTGCCGAGGATGACACTGCATATAGTATGATTGCTTTTTTTTTTTATAACAGATATTTTTTTAAAAAATATATATATAGTCATTTCAGATATAAGTATGTGTAAATAAAAGGAAATGCTGGGTTGAAAATGTAGATTCCTGTGCCAAAGGAGAAAGACTTGGATTTCTGCATTCACCTTGAAGGTGTAAATTAAGTACAATGACATGAAATTGGCAGAGAGATGCTTCATAAAGTAGAAGGAAATTTAGCTCGGTCATCAAAGATATTCAGAATAATTTGGGCCTTATTCTAATGAAGTCTACTTAGTGGCACTTTCTCAATATTTTTATTGCTCTAAGATTCACGACATTAATAACTTTTTTTTTTTAAATTAATAGAACTACATTAACACCATTTTTAATTTAGGACAACAGTTTAAAAAACCCAGAAGCAACTAACAGCAGATGGAGGAGAGGAATATGATCTGAACAAAGAGCAGGAAAGTCCATTGATGTGCTGATTTCAAAGAAAAAATAATAATTAATGGGATCTCCAATACATACTGTATATAGATAATACTGATTCAATTCAGCTAGTAGAGTAGATAGTTTTGTGTATAGGAACTGCTGTTCATGTGGGTATCCCCAGTTCAGTATGGAAATCTCTGATGGAGGATGTCTGGATCTGTTATAAAGAGAGAATTGAACATCTTCTTATAGATTTGAGCTATGATTTCAAATTTCCCATTTTTCCCCAAACAATTGATTATTACAATACAGATTATCCTTGATTTACAACCATTGGTTTAGTGGTAGCTCAAAGTTGCAACAGCAATGAAAAAAGTGATTTACGACCGTTTTTCACACTTATGACCAATATCCCCATGGTCACAGGATCAAAATTCAGATACTTAGCAACTGACTCATATTTATAATGGTTGCAGGATCCTGGGGAGGGGGGGAGGAATCATGTGATCACCTTTTGTGACTTTCTGACCAGCAAAGTCAATGGGGAAGCCAGATTCACTTAACAACCATGTAACTAATATAACAACTGCAGTGAATCACTTAACAACTATGGGAAGCAAGATTGTAAAACAGGTTAGAACTCATAAGTTGAGGATTACCTGTATTAACAATTGAAAGGGATTCATTCTAGCAGCATTATCCCACTCATGCCGAGGGCTAGAAGCTAAAGCAGATATAATATTTGTGAAATTTAAACCAGAATTTCTCATTCTTATAATAATTCACTTTTGACTTTTTCCCATTATGATACAATGGTTAAGGAGACAAGCATCTTTCTAGATAGATCTTTCATTAACAATAAAGCTCCATCATTCAAAAACACAATTATTTCTTGTATTATTTTGCCACTTTTTAGTCATCGTTAGTTTTTCACTCCCTTGATTTTTCTTTTCTCTTTATCTTTAAACCTTGTCCATATCTGAAATTTTAATGAAGTGAAATCCAACTGCTACATTTTCTGCACCCTTTTATTGTCTTGGATATAATTGGCAGTAACTTCTTGCATAGAAAATAAGTGGTAGGTGTGATTTTGTAAATGCTATGAGTCAGGGTCAAAGGTGAATAGTATATGCAGAAAGATTAACAAAGAAAACAATCTAATTTAGATGGAACTTTTCCAGTGGTGTTAATAAAGTACACCAAATAGTTTCCCCTTTGACCTCTTTTCATTCTTCATTTCTATCTTATTTTTGTACTGCAAAAGAAATTTTAGAGAGCTTCTTTCAGTAAAAGGACAAGAGAAATTAGAAGGTGACTTTAATACAAAAATAGAATAAGACATGCTTTTGATTATAAGTACTGTCCTCTTCTGATGGTGCCATGCCACTTGTGAAAGGGGATTAGGACCCATGATGGGCTTGCAAGCTGTCAGTTATTTCTTGCTAACAAGCTTATTGGTTCTAGAGACTTGCATAACATAGTTGGATGAGAAGTTGGAGTCTTGAGAATCACTGTTGCATGCCATTCGAACCCCTTACTTTACGACATGTATAAATGTATAAAACTAATGATATGTTCCTGCCAAGGCACCTTTGTTTTCTTCAGACTTTCTCTACTCAGCACTTTGTCAGATGAACAGATGTCCTAGTATATAGGATGCTCTCCTCAAGGAGATACATATGGTCTCTAAGCTGTTAAAGTTTTGTCAGATAAAGTATCTAGGGGGTTTCCTTTGTAACATTCATAATCTGTAACATTTTATTCCAGAAGTTATAGTCCAGTTTATAACAGCATCTTAACATTCTGGGCTAAATCCATCTCCCCAAAAGTTCTTGAAGTACGCTCTGGAAAAAAAGAGGCTAACTAGAGAACGCTGTGTAATAAGATTTAAGTAGTGCAATAATAACTCAAACTCAGTAATAGACCCATGAATTTGAAGAAGGGAATTCTGGATAAAAATAGTCTGAAGCATTCAAAGTTTACTTATTTGCTGAAGTCTGCTCATGTACACTTGGTGCTAGAAATGACTTTTTGACACGTTATTTTAATGTCAATTCTAAGACAAATAAGACATTTACTTTACCCTCTGCTCAGACTAACTTGGAGTTCAGTTGGCTTCAGAAGGAGGAAGGTATTGCTGCAAGAAAAGCCAACTTTAGAAAGTTACTGATGATGAAAGCTTAGAAATACACACATTTCGGTTCATTGGGATTGCTCAAAGAAGAGTAATATTCTTTTGCCCCTTGGATACTGCTGGAAATTATAGACCCATAATTATAAAGTTTTGCATACTAATTTCTTAGTAAATTGATTCCCTTGCCTTGTGAAGTATACATTTAAATTGTATCAAGGAGAACTTCTCATCAGGTTTTAAAATCTCAGAATTAAAAATTGTGACTACACAGAGGAAGGGAGAGAAGGAGATTACCATGTGTTTGTGTACATACTGTAAAATCTGAGTAGGTCAAGGTCAGAATTACAAGCAGATGGATCTGTGAAGTTTTCAGTACAGTGACCTTCAGAGTGCCTATCTTTAAAGGAATGTAATGTCACCTGACATGTAACTCTGGTCCTCCAGTAGGCTTTGTAATTAATAAAAGTGTCTCAATATGGCTTCATTTAACTAAACTTTTACTAAGCTGTTTAAAGTAATAATAGGTTTACTAAGATGCACATCTTTTATTTTTGCAAGTGTTAAGTAATTTTGTTTAGCATTAAAATATCACACACTAACAGAACCACACACACACACACACACACACACTTTTGTAGGTATGCCTAATTTGGGGGTGGGTGGGTTTCCAAGGCATGCTTAGGGACTTCTTAATAATTTGGCAGGCATTTTCATACAACATCTGGTTCATCTTTGGAACACACTAGCCAAAAACTTGATTTTGAGACTGTATTCTGATTGCTGATACCAGGCAACATTTCAGTTTTCCTAGAAGTAATGGGAAGAATGAAATTGAGAATACTGTTGGAACAATCGTGATCAAAAGTGATTATGAATGAGACTTAGGTTGAAACCTAAATCAATAGCAATAAGAGCAGCGAAGTGCCTGTCCTTCTAAATATGTAATGTGCTTGTGGATTTCTGGCAAGTCCCACGGTGATACAAACTCAGAGAGGAAGGATAAGGTGGGATAAGGAGACATTAGGCCTTCTAGATGATTGTGTAAGTTTCCTTTGCAGACTTGTATTTGAGCTGGTTGAGATTTTGGCCCAGTCCTGGAGCAGAAACTTCATTGTTCACTCTGCTAGATGATTTTCACTGAGACCTAGAAGGGAAGACCCCTCTCTCTAAAAGAGTTGGTATGCTACATTTGCAGCTCTTGCTTTTGGGAGCAGTGGCCAAGGCAGATTTTGACTGAACAGGTATGTCAGTTATGTCTCTATTTAAACTAGGAAGTATTTTGACTGATTCATGCCCTCACAATAATACAATCGAATTAGTGCTCCACTGTAAACAGGACTGATTCAAAAGCTGCAGCTGCTACCAATATGGTGGTCAGATTGCTAACTGGGGAAACTCACTGTTACAGAATTATGTTCATCCTGAGGTCATTGCATTGGTTATCAGTTCCAATTTCAAGGGTTTATTATCTATACAGAGCACTGTATGGCATTACACTAGATTATATCAGGGATTGCCTTGATAAATGTGATTCAACCTGTTTGGTTAGTGCCAAAAGAATTGTGGGCCAAACAAAAGTAGTAGCCCCTACAAAAAAATCAAGCTCATCTTTATTACAACCAGAGGCCAAACATGCAAATTGTTTACAAACAGAATAAAAATTCCTACTAGTAATTAATGCATCTTATGAAAATCAGTTTAAATATAGTTCACTAGCATGGCACTAAATTATGGCAGTTTATGTAGCTTTTATCTTCTCTGTAATTTTACAAGCTATTACATAAAAAGTTTGCCACATTGAGGATAATGTCCTCATCTCTACATGGGGCTCCCCTTGAAGAGCATCTGGAGGCTGCAGTTGGTGCAGAGTGCGGCCACGCTGGTGATCCTAGGGGCTCCTTGGAGCTCCCATGTTACACCTCTCCTGCGTGAGCTGCACTGGCTCCCTGTGGCCTTCTGGGTGCGATTCAAGGTGCTGGTTCTTACCTTCAAGGCGCTCCATGGCTTGGGACCCGGGTACTTACGGGACCGCCTGTTGCCACCATCAGCCTCCAGCCGACCTGTGCGTTCCCACAGGGCAGGCCTCCTTGGGGTTCCACTGTCTGGACGGTGTCATCTGACAGCCCCAAGGGTTTGAGCCTTCTCTGTGGGTGCACCCTCCCTTTGGAACAAATTGCCTCCGGAGATCCGGACCATCATGGACCTATGGACCTTCTGGCGCGCATTAAAAACCTACTTGTTCCAACAGGCCGGTCTGGCCTAGTACTATCAGTTGGGGTTTTTTTAAAATCGGTTTTTAAATTTTCAATTTTTAACGTTCAAATTTTTTAACTCTTTAATTTTTATTTGGTTTTAATTCAATTATGACCAGCCACCGCACTTATTTTAAATTTAAATTTTGTTTTTTAAACTGTTATGTATTTGTGTTTTTTTAAAAGGCTGTACACCGCCTCGAGTCCTTCGGGAGGGAGGCGGTATAGAAGTCAAATAAAATAAATAAAATAAAATAAATAAATCTGTAGCAAATAAAAGTACAAAAGAACAAAACAGATCTGAGTGGCCTTAACGTGTTGACAGAATTGCAGAAATGTACTTTAATTAACTATCTTTATAAAGATTACAAAATAAAAGTACAGTTTTTAGTTTCTCCCAGTGCAAGAGTAGAGACACATGCTGCATGTAATACAATTATATGTAGCCAGTAGAACTACCAATGGTGATTCTCAGGTAGAAACAGAGTGTCCAAATTAATACAAGTTGCATGTCTGTTTCAGATATTCTTTCAAAAGTACTACATTTTTTCTACACTATTTTTAAAATGCAATGTCTGAAGGAGGATTTTGTCCCCCATTTTCTCTGTTTGCTAAAAACACAAACCCTAGGCTATTTTTGGTATCTAGCCTCTACAACCAGCTTGTCTAAATCCAGAGCAATGAAACAACACTTTGTTTAGTTCAGGTACAAGGTATATTAGGGATTCTCAAGCTTTGAGGCCTAGTGGATACATTTGGAATGTTTGATAATACAGTATATTGTGAACACTCTTACATTCACAAAATGACTTATATCGAAACATAATCAATTACTAAATGCCAATTTACCAGAATTATTTCTGCTGTCCTTCCAAGTCCCCCACATACAACTAAAATACCCACAATTATTCTTGTTTATACTTCATACTTTTTCTGAAGCAATGGAAACATTTTCAAACCAAATAAACCCCATTTTTACTTTCTAAGTAAAATTTGGGGGTCTGAGGTCATTTTTTTTTTTTTTTGGAAATCATCAAGATGTTTTGCAACAGTCTAGCTTCCAGTTTTCATAATTCTTTTAATTATCCCCAGTTGCTCTAGCTATAGGCCATGGGTCCCCAATCCCTGGTCTGTGGACCGGTACCAGTCCTCAGCATGCCAGAAAGCAAGCAAAGACGAATCAAGAGCCTCGGTGACACAGGACTTCTGCTGATTGCCAGTTCAAATCCCACCAGGCTCAAGGTTGACTCAGCCTTCCATCCTTCCGAGGTGGGTAAAATGAGGACCCAAATTGTTGGGGGCAATATGCTGACTCTGTAAACCGCTTAGAGAGGCCTGGAAAGTGCTATAAAGCAGTATATAAGTCTATGTGCTATTGCTATGTGAAACCACAGCCCCTCTGGTCTGTGGGAAAACCTCTCTCTATGGAACTGGTCTCTGGTGCCCAAAGGTTTTGGGGTTCACTACTATAAGCAATATAAAGAAAAAGAAACACACCAGACCATGGATCTAAAAGAAAGGAAGATAATTGCACACAAACATCTTTGCAAAATATCTATCCAGACCTGTTTTTTCTTCAGGGGAATTATTACAACAGAAACTACATTCAAAACACACATATTTGTTCTCAAAAGGTATTTCTACTGAAAGCATTCTCTAAGGAAGAAGTTAGAACTAGAATGTGCTGCAACTTACATTTTGCAATGAAGTATACGTGCACCATTTTTTTCTTCTTACCACCAGAAAGACAATAAGAATAAGGAAAACCCTCTATGTTACATAAGTAACTGACATACAGTCCCTGTTTACAGATTTTATTTGGCAAGCATGTTATCAGACAGTTCTCTGAGGTTTCAGTACTTCAACATACTGCCTAGTGTTCTGTAAATATAATACAGGACATTTTCTCCTGCTCCATATGCATAACCATCACAATACCTGTGCTGATCACTAAGACTTATCTCTTTGCCACTATGCACATGCACCATATGAATGAGTAAAGAGGCACAGTACTGTGCTCTGTCTTTGGAAAATGTGATTCATCTGTACTGATTTATCCCAGAAGAACCATTGTTCTAAATGGGGGAATCAATTTCTACCAGTTAACCGGTACTTATTTTCTACCTTTCCACCTTACACACGTATTACAGTCTTGGTGATGTGCATTTCCAATAAAATAAAATTAGCCCAGAAATCTTGTTGCAAAATTATAATAATAGCACAAAGCCAAGCCAAGTTGAAGAAGTAACAGTAACACAACTTAAATACCTAGAAGAACCCATCCATTTTAATACAGCAGCACCAATCAGTCAGCTAAAGAAGATTGTCTGAATTCCTTTTTTGCTTTTATTCATTGTTATGTTACATATTTTTTTTCTCTGTCCAAAGTTAGGCCTATTTTCCTGTTAGCAAATAAAATATTCTGGTGCTCAGTTTATGTGACTTGGTCTTTTGTCCTATAGCAAATCAAAGTAAGAAAAATAAAAAAAGTCCTTGATGCACTTATCAAGTGGGCCCCATTCAGATCTTTATAATTTGGATTTTTAAGGATTTTAATGTTAAGGAGAGATCTTTAGTATTTTGAAGATTGCAAATCTTATTTATTTTATTTCTTTATAAATAAATAGTTGCTTTTCATGAAGGAGTAAAGCCAGTTTGGTGTAGTGGTTAAGGCACCAGGCTAGAAACCTGTGAGTTCTAATTCCACCTTGGACAGAAAGCCATATGAATGGTCTTGGGCTAATCACTTTCTCTCAGCCTTAGAAAGGAGGCACTGGCAAACTCCTTCTAAAAAAAAAAAAAAAAACTTGCTAAAAAAAAACCTGAAGTATTTAAGCATTAATGCATTTAAGAACCCCAAATCACAGTCAAGAAAACAAACAAATGGATCATCAAACAAATCAGTCCAGAGTTCTCACTTGAGGCATTAGTGACAACCGCAAATTATTTCACTGCAGATATATTACATAAAGATCTAGCTCTCCGAAAAAGGCTCTGATGAAAAAGGGGAAGGGAAGAGAACAGAAGGATGACCAGAAGCAAGATGAATGGACTCAGTTACAGTTATGGGGGTGATGAGTGCATTGTTGGAAGACCTGAAACATTAGGTTAGGGATAGATCATAATGGAGAAAATCAACCTATGTGGTCGCTAACAGAATAACAGAGTTGGAAGGGACCTTTGAGGTATGTTAGTTCAACCCCCTGCTCAGACAGGAAACCATATACTATTTCAGATAAATGGCCACCCAATATATTCTTAAAAACCTCTAGTGATGGAGCACCCACAACTGCTGAAGGCAAGCTGTTCCACTGGTTAATTGTTCTCATTGTCAAGAAATTTCCCCTTAGTTCTAGGTTGTTTCTGTCTTTGATTACACTGTGTAACAAATTTTCAAAAAAAAATTCTGTTTCTGGTTTCAAATTATTGATTTCTGGTTAATTGAGCAGCAAGTACATAGAAAATAGTCGTTAG
>JAEANM010009746.1:0-16187 GCA_017656035.1 Myanophis thanlyinensis
GCCCACCCAGTCACATGATCCCCCCAGCCACACCCACCAAGCCACGCCCACAGAACCGGTAGTAAAAAAAATTGAATCCCACCACTGCCCAGGGCCCTCAGTGAAGGGGACAGGCTCAATGCCTGCAAGGGCTGCTACTTCCACCTGCAGCCAGCTGGCACAGGTTTGCTCAGGCAGCCAGAGAGCTGGACAATCCCCACCATCCCTGAAGCTCCAAATGGATCCAAGAGCGAGACCCCTACTGTTGATGAAGCTCTGCTCCTCTGGAGACATGATGTTAGCCAAGTGCCCCCCGTGCTCCCTGCACCGGGTCTCCGCGTCCTCCCAGCTCCTCCGGGCAGAAAAGTGCTTGTAACAGAATCCTTGGAAAGCATCCCAGCCGGGCTGGCACTTCCTCAGGCCTGGAGAGAGAAACAGAAGCCAGGATGAATCCCGCGGCCTCCGATTTTGGTGGAAGGATGTTTTCAGGAGGAGGGATGGCCGGGGTTTCCATGACCTGGACATAGAATAGCATGGGACGCCCCCTCCCGCCCCACAGGGTTCAGCCCTCTTGCGCAGCACCTCCAGGGTGGGGCTGGCAGGTGGGAAAAGAGAGGCTGCTGCCCTTTGGAGGTCTCCTTTCTGGAAGTCTGCCCTCCCCTCTGGTTGAATTGGAGGCTTCAGCTGCTGCTCAACCTGACAGAAGCCTTGTCTCTCTCTGCACACACACACACACACACCCTGGCAGACCCTTGGCCAGCTCCCCTGTGGGCCTGGGCCTGGTAAGGGTCTCTTTTACTCACTGACATCGCAGGCGTCCCCTCCGTATCCCGGCAAACAGAGGCAGCCTGGGTGCCCACCTTCTTCTGTGCAAGTCCCTCCGTTCCTACAGGGGTTTGGCATGCAGCTGTCTGAAATCAGAGGAGCCTGGGGAGTCACCCCGAAGGTCTGGAGAGATGCCCCAATCCTCTCCCGTTCCTTTGCCCAGCAGACGAGGCTCAATCTAAACCCCGTTTAGACCCTCCACTGCACTGGGCCCTGGGGGGGACACCAATAACGTACCAGGAGGGGTTCAGAAGGGGCAGAGAAAGAGTCCAGATGGAACTGCTACAAGACAGCTGCCTTCACACAACCCCCACATTTCTACACCAAGGCACAATGGGCTGTGAAATATCCAGGTATCGCATAACACAAGTCCCACTTTTGTGTGATAGCCATGTTCGAGCAAGGGGCTTAGCCTGAGGGTTACTGAAGGGATCCATTTTCTGAGCTTGAGCAATGGAACAGAACCATGGGTTAGGACTTCCTGCAACACTTTTAAGCCACAACATACCTAAGCCAAAGTTAGGGGGAGGGGATTTCATCCTGGGCAAATGCGTGGTGTAAATGCAGCCGCCTTGCCTTGTTGTTGTGATAGATGAAATGGAAGCCCAGTTTGCCAAACAATTGCAATTGATTAGCCAAGAGGAGCAAAGAAAGTGGAAGGCAACCCCCAGGAGTTGCTGGGGAGGGAGGGAGGGAGGGAGAGCAATGGCCTGGCTACCTCCAGGGACTCACCTTGATCAGCTACAGCCCAGGTGTCTCCAGCATTGCTGAGCCGAGCCAGCCTCTCCAGTCTGGGACCGTTGGCTTCCCTTCCCAGACTTCCCCCCTCCTCCTTGCTTCCCCTCTCCCCTCCCCCCCAGTCAGTAAGGATGGGCAGGAAACTCAGCAAGAGGCTGGTGAGGGGTGGAGAGGGAATGCTGCAAAGATGCTTCCATCAGTCTGGGATGGGGGTGGTGGGAGTGGCGGGGGGGGGGGGCTGGTTTGGTCACTCCTTGAAAGGTGTGTGGCAGGTCAAGACCCCTGATGGGCAGTGTTAGGTGGTCCAAGTGTTGGAAATGCCTGCAAAGTCCTCCCTCCCTTTCATCTCAGAGGATTTTATTCCGTTTCCCGTTCTCCCCCCTCCCCATATTCCCATCTCCCTAGAATGAGCACTGGGGAGGGGAGTTTAAAAGGGAGGAACAGCCTCACACCAACTTCTGGGGGTGGAGCTGGTCACAGTCCTAGAACTGCAAAAGGCCCCGGGGCTTCCTCACTTCCCTTGGCCACCCTGACACTGGATCTCCCCGGCAGAGACGGGCTGCCTGTCTTTGGGCCGCCAAGGGGACCTGGCCCGGCAGCCCAGTCAGACCGGATGGATTAAAGGGCCTTGCACACCTCAGCTGAGCTGCCTGGTAAGGCAACCCAAGGGCCTCCCTTTGGCTCACTGCAAGAAGAAAAGCATACAAAATGCAACAGGGCTGGGATTAATTCACAGCAGAACTAGATCCTCCAGGAAAACTAAAGCATTGGGGAAGATTGCCCCACAACGATGCAAGCGTATTGCTCTGAGAAGCTAGTTTTCCGTAGCAGAGGGATTCATGACGGAGTTGCTTTCATCTGCGCCACTGCTGCACTTTTGTGGGGCGGCCTCTTGTGGTGGTCCCACCCCTGCAGCGGCTGCAGCACCCTAACCTCTCATGGGGAAAATGGCACGTGTGGTTTTCCAGGCTCCTGCAGCTGGCAACTGGATGTCCCATGCAACGGCGCCATCTTTCTCTCATCAGCCAATTTCTCATTTTGAAATTTCTTTCAGTGGGAAGGAAGAAAGGAAGGGAGGGATGATCTGGGCATCCCTGCCCGTTGCCTGTGGGCATGGCAGAGGCTGATGGGACTTGTTCTTGACGAGGAGCTCGTCTTTCTAATGTTGGGCTGGGGGCAGCAGTGAAAGGTGGTTGTGGGAAGGCGGCAAGGACCAGGCGCTTGCTGTTCTGAATGGTTTCTTTGGCTACGGATATGCCAAGTTTCCTTGTTGCCTTGGAAGAGAGACAAGATGAAAAGCTAGCGAAATAAAAAAATGGGAGAGAGAGAGCGAGAGAGCGAGAGAGAGAGAGAGAAAGAGAGAGAGAAAGTGATGCTCCTCCTGCCTTCAGATACAGCCCTGGGATCTGAAAGCAGCTTCAGCCACTGAAATGTTCCAATTTCCTCTCCACACGTCAGATCTTTTGGTCACAAAACAAAACAAAGTACTTAAAGGCCCACTTTTGAAGGAGCTCAGAGGGAAACCCCTGCTTTTCTGGTCCCATTCCAAGGCCTGGCCGGGGCCTATCTGACCATCTGGTGGAAGTGAAAAATGTCTGCCCAAATTGTTTTGATCTGTGCAATTATTTCCCCAGCCACACAAAGGGGAAGTCAGAGACCCTTTTCCCAGATCCCAGGGAACGCTGCAGGCCTCCCCTAACCTTCTTTTGCCCTCCCCTTCCCAACTGATTCTGACCCCTGGCCATATTTCTTCCTCAGTTTGATACAGAAGAGAAGCTATTTGGATCCCGGTGCTGAGCAGAGGATGGGCTTGATGACCTCAGTGCACCCTTTTAGCTTTAATGGAGTTCCAGCGATTCCCTGAACTCAGAAGGAAAAGTTCATTAATGCAGGAAAGATAAGAAGGAAGAGGAGGGAAAGTAAAGAAAGACAGAGACAGGTTCAGACATCCAGACAGTTTTCTTCTAGAAAGCTTTTAATTTCTTATTTCTCTTTCAAATTAGTCTCCTTCCTGGTCCGTTTTTTCATGGAAACCATGGTTAAAACACTTCATAGAAGTAGGAGAGCACATACTCTCTAGGACGGTTTGTGTCTGTGGGCAACACGTGTGCTTCTCTGGTTCCTTTGCATTCCCCAGTCCTGGAAATGAGCAGGGAGGAAGAGGAGGAGGAGGGGGAGGAGGAGAGACACAGGAAAATGCAGCCTGAAAGGAGACGCTGAGTCAGTCTGGCAGGACAGCCAGTATAGTGGCCAAGGATGCCAAAGCCATAGAGCCAAAAGGATTACCTGACACGCTGCCAGAGGCTCCAAGGCTGGCACTTTCAGTGGGCAGGACTGGCCGAGAGTGGGCAGTAGTGAAGGAGGCCTCCAGGAACGGGGTGCTGAAGAAGTCCAAGCCCAAAGGGCCTCCAGAGGGAACAGCCTCCTGGGGTCCCAGGTGCCCTTCTTCGCCTGCAGCTGGCACCGTTGTCCTCAGGGCCAGCTCCTCCTCCTCCTCCGAGGCTTCTGCCCAGGGCTCCTCTTTGTTCTCCTCCGTCTCAAGCTCCTCTCCAAAAGCTTTGGAGGCAGTCGGGGCTTCGTCCGGAGGACTGGAGATGGTGACCGGGGAGACCCTGGCTGGTGGTGGCCAGGAGGAGCCCGAGTGGTCCCCACTCTCTTCAGGCAAGCCGGCTGGTGTCACGCTCAGGGACGCGAGCAGCACGGGAGCCCTGGGGGTCACTGGGGAAGCGGCTGTCCCTGGGGGCTCAGCTCCTGCCTCTCGGGGAACACCAGGCTGGCGAGTGCCTGCCGGTCCAGAAACGGGGCTGCTCTCAACTCGCCTGGCAAAAGAAGTTCCTGCGGCAGCTTCTTTGGGTGGACTGGCACCCTGGGTCCTTTCGGTGACTGTCTGTAAGGGACCTTCCTGGAGTTCGCCCATTGGCTGTCTCTCTGGGCTGTCGGAGAAGCTGGCTGCAGTCTCTGGGGAGGGCTCTACAGGGCTGTGGACGCCGTGGGGCTCCTTCGCGTCCCTGGGCTGGCTCCCCACTGCCTCTCCATCCTCAGCCTTCCCTTCCTGGGGAGCTGCCTCCAAAACCTCTGGCTCGCCTTCCCCCCTCTCCTGCCTTTGGTCCAGGATGTGGACCTCCTGGGTGCCCGGCACCTCCTCCGTGCTGGGCTCCACCGGCCCTCGCTCTGAAAAGCCAAAGGAAATGGGTGAGAGAGAGCAGGCGTTCAGGGAGAAGCCCCGGCCGCCCCCTCGACATCCACAAAGCAATGGATATGCCGGCAGCGGCGCTTCATTTCACGCCGCAGGGGGGGGGGGGGCGCTGCCTCTGCCCTCCGTTTTTGTACAGGTGGGCATGATCAAACATTCATGCCTCTTGTCACTTTGTAATAAATTCTAATCAATTTGCAATTAATTGATCCAACTTTAACCATCAGATATTAATCAGCAGTTCCTATCAATTTGCTCTCAAATATCCAGGCCAAACTATTAGGGGAATCTGGTGGGCATGGAGTTTCTCAATCAAGGGCATAGGTCTCTTTTCACACGCAGGCACACCCAAACACACCCTTGTGAAGCCCACCTCTTGCAAGCAGCAGCTGCTTGGCCTCAACTGCCCCAGCTTCAGCCCTCCCACCGGCCTCTCCAGTCCCTCAGGAAGATGGCCACAGAAATAGAGCCCTTGGCCATGCAAGCCACCTTCTCCCACTGCACTGTTGAGTAGAGCCGGACAATTAGGATCTAGGACAATTGGCTGCAGCTCAGTGGTGGAATTCAATTATTTTTTACTACTGGATCTGTGGGTGTGGCTTGGTGGGCGGGGCTGGGGGGTCATGTGACTGGGTGGGCAATTTCTGCAAGCAGGGCAATAAAGATTAGGCTAGAAACAACTCCAGCATGTTTCTTTCCTGCCTTCCTTACAGGATTAACCCTGTAAATGGAAAAAAACAAAAAGAGATTTCTTCTAACAACTGGTTCTCCGAACTGCTTAGAAAATTTACTATCAGTTCTAGCAAACCTGCTAGAACCTGCTGAATTTTTACCTCTGCTGCAGCTATCTTACACCGGCCACCTCACGCTGCCCCTCCCTGACACAGCCAACCCACCATGGTTGCCCCTCCCCAGCCTCTCCATCCTGAGCAATTCACAAGAGACAACTTGCCTGGCTAATTCACTGTGTGGGACAACTAGCCCCACAGAATAACTTTCCAATTGCCAGAAATCTGCCCAGGATAACTCACCAAATGCCAGAGACAAGGGAAAGCTTCATCTTCCTCCTGCTCTTCTCTGTCCCTGTCTCTCCCTCCCTCCCTCCTTGATCAGGTTTACTTCCCCGCCAATAGCCCTTGAGCTGTGCGCCCCTCCCCCCACTATCCAAGCAGTGCAACATGGGATTTGAATTAAAGGCTCCGAGCCACCCACCCACTGGAGTTGACTGTCAAATGAATGAAGACGCATTGCCCTGTGCCGAAAAGTTTATCTCTGGCCCTTTCTTGTTGGCAACAGGGTTTATTAATTAATTAATTAATTAATTAATTAAATTTATATACCGCCCACTCTCCCTAAGGATTCAGGGCGGGTTGGGGGTGGAAGAGGCCGTGTGTGGCAAAGAACTCCAGGAGCAGGTGTGGGATCAGGTGGAGAAGAAGACCCAGCGGATGCTCCTCTGCATCCTTGCCAGCTCACAGCCTGTGCTCCGAGTGGCTTCCTTACTGCCTGGGTACCTGATCAGGCTTCCTTGCGCTGTTCTCCAAAACACACGAATGCACAGTAAACATGTGCAACAAGAGGCAGCCAGAGAGGGTGGAAAGGGGGTCAGCTGGGGCAGGGGGCCAAGGGGAGGCAACTAGGGGGAAGCAGCTGTGGCCAACTGTCCCATTTCTGACAGTTATGCCTCCCCCCCCCCCCCCGCCCCAGTCTCTCTCTTTTCTGGCTAAAGAAGGCATCCCTCTGATCACTGTCTATAATGCAGACAATGGGATATTATCACAGGCAGAGGTGAACCTCTAGGTTCATGCTGTGCATTGTTTGGATTTTGGGGAAAATTGAAAGCGCTACATCGAAGATGTCTGAAAGAAAACCCAGGCAAAAGAGATGAAACCTCCCCCTCTACCCTCACAGACAGAGGGACTGGAGAAAAATAGATCTCAGCACTATAAGCTGTTTTGGCCATGGCTCTTAGCTTGGGGCTGCTAGTACAGTCCCATTGCTTTCAATGTGTAGAAGAGCACACAGCCTACTCTCTTGCACTCCTTTTCTCCAATCTCTCTTCTCTGAAAGGGAAGAAAGAAAGAAAGAAAGAAAAATACACAGGTTAGGCACAGTGCAACAGACTGACTGCAATGGAGATCAAGTGGCTGAGGAATGTGGCAAAGGTCACAGGGTTGTAAAGTGGTATAAAGTTATTTTTTCAGCACCACTACAACTTTGAGTGGTTGCTGAATAAATGATTGGTAAGAAATCAGCCGCTGGAGGGAACTAAAGTTCTAGGCAGCAAAAAGAAAGTGAAATCTACAAAATGGCAAACAAGGGAATGGCACTTGAGGCTTTTCAAATAGTTTTTGAATAACTGGGAGATAAACTTATAACAAATTTGGCAGCAATAACTTCTGCACCTGTAAATGTACTTTTTGAAAAAAATACATTTTTTAAAAAAGATGTTAAAAATATGTTGATAGACAACAATATAGAAGAGTTTATGGATAGACAGGATGAAGAGATGATACAAATTGTAGCTGATGGGGAAATACGGGAAAATAAAGAAATTGAGGATTACAAAACAGCAAAGACAGTCAGGATAGAAATACAAATGACAAATCAAGAGATGAAAAAATACCTGGGCTGGGACTACTTTTTGGACTTACAAAGGAGGCTTTTTAAAACCCCAAGAAATCTTTGAGATGGGAGAAAGTAAATGTAAATGTAAATTCAAACCTATTACAGCAACTTCATGAATCAAAGATGAACATTGTTAGAAACAAAAGAAAGAAATATAAAGTTGACTTGTTTGACCTAAGCTAAAGTAAAAAAAAAAATAAAGTTCTGGAAAACCTTTATAGACTTTTTGCTGACATTTGGATTTTTGGATTTGTGAATGGTCAAAGGGGAGAATTATGGGAAGAAATGAATCATGTATGTAATTCCATTGGGGGTGGGGATTTATTAATTTGCCAGTTTTTGTTGCGAAGAGTATTGGGAGTTGCTTCTTTAAATATTCTTTTTTTCCTGTCTCCTTTGGTTTCCTGATTTCAGTTTGGGCTTAACTCGTCTTTAAGTATTTTTTTTAAAAGATGCCCCTTTCCAAAGTTGCCCCTTCTCTCCCACCACCTACCAGGCCCATGTCGGCTGGCACAGTTGGCACCTCTTTCCTCTCCTCCGCTCTGCCCGTCACAGCCGCCTGGGCCAGCCTCCTCGGGCTCTGTGATGGCTGCCTCCTCAAAGGCTTTGCTTGGCTCCTCTGGCACCCCAAGGGTGTCCTGGAAGAGGGGCACAGAATAAATGGCCCCCCTGGACTCCTGGGCCCCCTCAGGCTCTTCCTCGGACAGCTGCAGCTCCTCCATCTTCTGGGTCACCGTTGTGATCGCCTTGCTGCTCTCTGCCTCCTCGGGGAGGGGAGATTCCAGGGAGGGGCTGGTCTCCCCTGCGGCAGAAAGAGAAGCAGGCGTTACTGCCCAGGCCTTCTTCCCATGGGCCGGACAGGGGCCTGGAGCTTGCCTGGGAATCTTTCCTCCTTGGGGAAAAAAGCAGGGCGGAGATGGCCTTTCCACAACCACAACTTGCAGAGAAAACAGAACTGTGGATTTGACCGCCCACCCGTGGTACCCTTTGGTGGAGAAGGAGCAGGGAGAAGGCTGGCCTATGGCTGTTCGTGGGAGGCAGAAGCCGGCCTCCGGGGGGGCACCAGCCTTCCCGTCCTTCCATGCCCTTTTCTGCCTTAGTAATGGAGGAGCACAGAGAGCCCCCTCCCCCACCCAGGTTCCTCTCTGGATGTTAAAGGGAGGAAACCAAGGAGGGCTGGGCTACCAAGGAACTTCCAGAGGCAGCTGACTCCGGAGGGCACTTGCAGGAAGCAGAGGCTGGCCTGCCCATTGGAGGGAACCAGAGCCATCCCCTGCTAGGTAGATAGATGTGGTGAAGATGGGCACTAGGCATGCAAGTGGAACACAGCCAGCTTCCTGAGCCACCCATCCTGTCCAGCTGAGGGTATCTGAGACTTTCAAGCGGACGACACAGAGAGGCTCCTGCTGGCTCTGGAAGCCCTTTGCTAATAAGGTGAGTTCAACATCAGCAGATCATCTCCTGGCTGGGAAAAGGGGGAACAAGCCCCTTCCTTGCCTCCAGGGCCTCCAGCTCCACTCATTGAGATTTCCTCGGCAACTTGAATGCTTTGCCGGTGGCGTGCATTTGCATTGGACCTTTTTTTCATAAAGATCCTGGGCACAAGGCCTGAGGACACTGCAAGGATGCCAAACAACTGCTCCTAAGAGCCCAGCCCTGTCTCAGGGAAAGGCAGACCAGCTAGATTTTCATGTTCCTCTTTGTCCTGGCCAGGAGACAAAGGAGGGCGAGATGCAGAAGCTGGCCAATATGCAAGGTGAATCCCACAAGGAAGATCCCTGCTTACCTCTGAAGCAGAACACATCGAACTTGCTCTGGGGGTCTGGGAATCCCGTCTGATTGCGGAAGGCAAAGATGCTTTTGACTCCTGGCATGTTCCCTCCGCACTTCTCGCGGGGCGTCACAATTGGGTAGCGCACGCTGCCGTCTGCCAGCCAGCCTGGGTAGCAGTGGTCCAGCCCTTGGTTCCAGGCCGCATAGAGCTGGCCGGTCGTGGCCATCTCCACCCCCAGAGCTTCACACTCGGCTTTGGCCTCCTCCCAGGTGAATTTCCTTGGGGAACTCCTCACAAACAGGTCCCCTGAAGGCAGAAAAGCAGCAGTTCATCATGCTTTACAAAGAAAAGCCCTGGCATGTTTTATTTATTGAAATACCTACCACACAGAGGTTCTTTGGAATCAGTTTGGCTTAAAAAAACTCAGAAAAATGGTATTTACTGGCGGTAACAAGGGTTTTCTTGTAATGTTTCTATTCTTCAATCAAACTGATTTCAAAAGAAGATATTTTTAAAAGTATAGTCCACACCCTGGGATTTTCAGTGGCCCCTCATCCTACATCAGGGCTTTGAAATGCCAGCCTCTTCTCACCCTGTGGCAGAAGACAACCCACCAGCCCTAGTCCCAGAAGAAGACTGAATGGGCCAGGAGCCTCGTTGGGGCAAATGGCTTCTGGCCACAAAACTGACCATAAAGTTCTTCAGCATAACAGTAGACATCGTACGTGTCATCTGGGCCGACTACGCCATAATTTCGGATTCCTGGAAAGCCGTTCATGTCTCCATAGCAGGCTTCGCGAGGTGTATGGATAGGGTACCTAGAGGTGATCATAGTGTGGTTACAGGATAAGGCAAGTCAGGACTGGCTGCCTGCAGTGAGGGTGGAAAAGAATCAAAGATTGTGAAATGGAAACAAATAGGAGCTGAACCAACCAGCTTGTGAGAAAAAAAAAGTGACAAATGAAAATGGAAAGATTCAGCCTGGAGCTCATCTCTGGTGGGCTTATCTTCCTGCCATGAGGAGCCACGTGGCCAAAGGCTTCTTAATATTCTGCTAGGACTAGGTAGGATGTCAGCAGAGGCCACTGGTAGGCATGGAGGACCTGCACCCCTTACCTTCAATGTGCCAGTTCTATATGAACTGTGCAATCCTCCCCCCCACCACCCCAACGCTCTGAGAGATACAGTGTCTGTTTGAAGAAAAAATTGGACTGAGGAAAAAATCCATAAAGTACATTTATTACTATGCAAATAGTTCAATTCAGCAAACTAGAAACTTATTTATTTTGCAGGTCTATGTTAAGAGGCAAACGTATCTTTCTAACAGTAAAATCTAAAACATTTATTTGGGAGAAGTAGTTCCAGGGCAATATGCATTAATATTTGGGTTTTGTTTTTGTTTTTGTTTTATTTCTGCTACTTTTTCTCTATATATACATTGAAATGGGAAATTCTAGGTAAAGAATACAGGCATGGTTACTGAACACAATTATAACTAAGAAGCCAACTAGACTTTCTTAATGCCTGCAGATCAAAAAGTTAAGAACTGAAAACAAAGGACTAAGAAAAAAATGAAATCAACTCACATACAAACATACATTTCAAAAGTACAAATGTTTTTGACTGTGACATACTGAGCAACTCACTTCCACCAGGTTGGTTAGGGGAGACAGCTCCAAATCATGACTTGCAATATTATTTCCAGCTTCTCATTAAATCCATATTAGAAACTGAACCAGAAGTGCACAAATGGCAATCTCATGGCACACAAATGAGGACCCTGCAACAGTTGTTTTATCTTTGGGTAGACAATGTCTACAATTTTTATTTGTAGGTATCTGAATTATGTGAAAATTTTGAGGATTTAATCCAGCTGTTTTTAAATGGAAAATAATGGGAGCAGGGAAAAAGAGAAACTACTGAATTACTGTAGCTTGAAAGAAAATTGACTGCCTAATGTTTGCCCCCTTTTGCTTAATCTTCTCTCTTCACCTGTTCAGGAACTGTATGTAATTCAATGCAAATGAAGGGCAACATCAGCTGTAAAATTAGGGAACATTTCATACTCTTGTATATATAATAATATACTTGTAGTTGAACCATGCTTCTTTCTTGTATGTCAGATTTTAAATTTAATAGAAAAAAAGTGCAAATGTTTTAAGCATCCATGTTGAATCTTTCTGTCCAGACCAGGTAATTCTTAGGGACAGCCTTGCAGCTTATCCCATAGGAAATGCGTTTTTGCTGCAGGATTTTCAAACCGTTTTTGCGTTAAAATAAAACCCACACCAATAGCTGCGGCTCAGTTAAAGCTGCCTTTTACGTTCCCAACAAACCTGGTAACTGCCAAGAGGAGCGGCACCGTCCCGCCTTAGCCCGGGGGCTTCCGGAGCGATGCCTTCCAGGGTCTGATGATTCCCCGGGAAGGATGACCCCGACCCCGACCCCCCCCCCCGTCTCCCTCCCTGCCACGCCCCCTTACCTGACGGTCTGGTCCGCTAGCCAGCCGGCGTCGCACCGCTCGTAGCCGCTGCGGTAGGCGGCGTGGAGCTGCTCGGGGGTGGCGATGGCCGCTCCGATCCGGGCGCAGGCCGCCTGGGCCTGGGGAAAGGTGTAAGCGTAGCGGGAAGACCCTCCCCGGTAATGGAAGACGACCCCTGTAAGGCGAGAGGAAAGGAGTGGCCTGGGCGCCTGGCGGGACAGGACCGGAGGCTGCAGACCCCGGCTTCTGCCCAGCCTCTGGCGGGGCTTCTCCAAGTGCGCTTCGCCTTTGTCGCGCTCGCTCTCGGAGCCCAGCCTGGTGGGGAAGGCGAAGCGAGCGCCTTTCTCTAGCAGGGACCCAGGGCAGCAGCCGGCGAGCGGGGCTCCTCATCCCCAGGACCTAAGTTTCCTAAGGGCCCCACCCTCAGCTGTCCAGGTAGCCTCAGCGCGGCGCTTCCGGGCCCTTTCTTCCCCCACCTAAAATGATGCCCCTTTCCACAGGATTTGCTCCCAGCACATATATACATATATGATACATATACATGAGACAGAGAGATCTATGTCTTTCTGTCTTACTATCTCTCTATCCCAGGGGTCTCCAATCTTGGCAACTTGAAGACTTGTGGACTTCAATTCCCAGAATTCTGGGAGTTGAAGTCCACAAGTCTTCAAGTTGGCAAGATTGGAGATCCCTGCTCTATCCTATATACTGTACTACAGCTATCCTTAATATAGGGCACATCAAAATGCTTGCCAGATCTAAAGCAGTTAACAGATTAACATACTCTTACATTACTTTAGATTAGATTAACAGAGTTGGAAGGGGTCTTATAGGTCATCTAGTCCAACCTCTATCCCCACCCTATACTATTTCTGATAAATGGCAGCCCAATTTCTTCTAGAAAACCTCCAGTGATGAAGGCTTCCCACTTCCGAAAGGCAAGCTGTTCCATGGGTTGATTGTTCTTACTGTCAGAAAATTTGTCCTTCTTTCCTTGTTTAGTTTCCATCCATTATTCCTAGTTTGGCTTTCAGGTGCTTTGGAAAATAGCTTGATCCCCTCCTCTTTGTGGCAGCCCCTCAGATATTGGAAGACGCTATCATGTCTCCCCTTCTCTTCCTTCTCTTCACTAGACCAGCCATGCCCAGTTCCTGCAACCGTTCTTCCTATGGTTTAGTCTCCAGTCCCCTAATCCTCTTGGTTGCTCTTCTCTGCACTTTTTCTAGAGTCTCAACATCTTTTTTATAATATGGTGACCAAAACTGGATGCAGTATTCCAAGTGTGGCCTTACTAAGGCTTTATAGAGTGGTATTAATACTTCCCTTGATCTTGATTGTTTCCCTCTCTTAATGCAGCTAAGGATTGCATTGGCTTTTTTGGCTGCCACCACATACTGCTGGTTCATATTTAATTGATTGTCCAAGATCCACCTCACAGTTACTGCTATTCAGCCTGGTTTCACCCAATCTATACGTGTACTGTACTTTTGGTTTTTCTTGCCTAAGTGTAAGACTTTACTCTTCTCTGCATTGAATTTCATTTTGTTAGGTAGGGCCCAGTGTTTGAGTCTGTCCAGATGCATCTGGATCTTGAGCCTATCTTCTAGGGCTGTGATGGCGAACCTATGGCACGGATGCCACAGGTGGCACACAGAGCCATCTTGCTGGGCACACAAGCTGTTGGCCAACTTATCTCCAGTTGAGCATGCACATGCAATTGTACATGCACGCATGCGTGATTGCAGAGACCCAGCTGGTCTTTGGGCCTCCGCTGTGCATGCACGCAATTGCAGCAGGAAATCCCACTGGTCTTCAGAGCTCTCCTGTGCATGCACACACGATTGATCATGTGTGTGAAAGTGCCTGCACAAAGCACGCATACATTGCATGTGCAAAAGCTGCATGCATGTGGAGGAGCCGCATGCAAGTGCAGATGGCACACGCAAAGTGCGTACTTTTCGGCACTCGGTAAGTAAAAGATTCACCACCATTATTCTAGGGGTTAGCTATTCCTGCCAGCTTAGTATCATCTGTAAATTTGGTAAATTCCCCTTCTATTCCCTCATCTAAATCATTGATATAGAAGATATTGGAAAGTACTGGGCCTAAGAGGGAACCTTGTGGTACCCCACCCCTCCATGTACATGTAGACCCATTAAGGACTACTTGTTGAGTGCTGTTTGTCAACCAGTTAAAAACCCATCTGGTGGGGATGCTATCTATCCCACGTTTTTTAGCTTACCAAAAAGTAGGTTATGGTCTACTGTGTTGAATGCCTTGCTGAAGTCTGAGTATATTATGTCCACAGTATTTTGCTGGTCTACTAATTTAGACACTATGTTGAAGAATGAAATAAGAGTGGTTTGGCATGATCTATTTTTAACAAACCTATGCCAACTGTTAGTAATTACTTTCCTTGTTTCTTGATGTTGGCAGATCCATTTTTTAAATTATCTTTTCTGGTATCTTCCCGGGTACTGATGTTAGGCTGATTGGTCTGTAGTTTCCTGGGTCTGTTTCTTTTCCTTTTTTGAAGATGGGGAACCACATCAGCTCTTTTCCAGTCCTCTGGTAGTTTTCCTCCAGGATTTTTGAAAGATGTGGTACAGTGGTTCTGAATTGCCAGCTCCTTTAGAACTCTGGGATGTAATCCGTCAGGTCCCAGTAATTTTTTGTATTCATCAAGTCCAGACAGGTGTTCTCTTACTATTTTTTTTTTGCTTATTTTAATTTTTATTTCTAGTCTGTCTTTTACAGTTATGTTTTTGGTAGATTGGGCTATAGGTTTTTTTTTTGTGTGTGTGTGTGTGAAAGCCGATGCAAAGAATGAGTTAAGCAGTTCTCCTTTCTCTCTGTTGCCTGATATTTCCTTGCTGTTTTCTCCCTTTATAGGAGCCCCTCAAATACTGGAAGACTGCTATCATGTCACCCCGGTAAATTCTTTTATTTTCTAGACTACCTGTAACCACTTTTCATGTTTTAGCCTCCATATCCCTAATCATGTTTGTTGCTCTTCTCTTCAAGGACATGGTTGCTAATGCTCACTAGTCCATCACTCAGAATATGGGATCATAAATTGAATAAAATAGAAATAAATAATATAAATACACAGTAGATATATACGGTAGTAGTCTGAGAAAAACTACTTTGGATCGTAGCAAAGAAGCGGCTAAATTAAAGATTTTAACAGCTTCAAGGAGAACTGCATGAAAGGATATAAGCCACAAATGTGAAGCTATTGCTGAGCAATCCATTAAATGATTTCACTGTGCAGCATATTGCAGATTATGGATTATATTACACTTAAAACAAACTTCCTAACTGAACTGGCTGTGAAAGTTCACCCAGCATTTTGAACTCTCATCAGAAACAGAGCCAGGCATGCAACCCAGCCTCCTCGGAGAGTGCTTGAGCTAGGAACCTCTTACCCTTCACCTTCACCTCCAGGAAATCCTGCCCATCCTCAATCCCCTGCTGAGCATCACAGCGATACAGTCCAGAGTCGTTGGAGCGCAGCTCACTCAGGACCAGGGTGGCATCTGTGGGCGACTCAGGATAGAAGGGCAGGAAGACTCGGTCGCGGTAGATTTCGCTGACTTTGACCTTCAGGCCCCGGGCCACCAGGATCTCAGTCTCTTTGCCGTTGGCAAGGAAGGTCCATTTTACTCGGAGGGTGCCCCGAACTCCATGGCGGCTAGCCGTTTCGGCAGTGGGCAGGGGCCACAGGTAGGTGATGTGGCAGGGGATGGTCAGGCTGCCAGATAGGACGGCTCGCACTGGTGGGTACTTGGCAATTGAGACCTGCAGAGCTCTCAGTTCATCTGAGGGGAGAAAAGGAGGGGCAAGCCTTGACAAGCCTGGGGGGGGGAGGGCACCTGCAGAACTGGCAGGGACTGAATGGGTCTTTTGGGAGGGAGGGTCTTTCCCCTTGCTGTTGCTTGGATGTGCAAAGTGCATCCTGGCCCCGGATGGCTTCCCCCCTCCACCAGTTTCGGGAGACAGACAATGTTGTATTTTAACCCTTCCATCCATTTTCACCAGCCTAATCTGGAGGAGCTCCAGGGAGGAGGAGGGGTGGGGGAGCCATGGCAGTCATGGCGGTCATTGCCCACCTCCCCCTTTTATCAGAAGGGCAAAAGGCTGACACTTCTGGGCCTGACTGCTATGCCTGCCTTCTGCCAGGGGCACCCCTCCCCCGCCTCTATGGACAGAAAGGAGCGCTTGGCCCAGCCACTGCTGCCCCACCATGCATGGTGGCCGCCTTACCTGTGCTTTCCCTGGCAAAGCGGAAGGATGCCCCCAGAGACACCAGCTGGGCTAAGGCAGCGCAGAGCAAGAGGTCTCGGCAGTAGGCCATCCTGGTCCTATTTGGGGGGGGGGGGGGAAGGCAGGAAATTGGGGTTAGAGCAGGGATGGGCAAACTTTTTGGCTCGCGGGCCACAATGGTTTCTAAAATTTGACAAGAGGGGCTGGGGCAGAATAGGAGAATGGTGTGTTTGTGTGAACTAATATAAATTGGATGTGGCTCGCGGGCCGTAGTTTATTTATTTATTTATTTTTATTTATTT
>JAEANM010009747.1:0-16187 GCA_017656035.1 Myanophis thanlyinensis
ACCCAGGACTAAACAGTATTCCCATAATCTACCTCTCTCAACCACTCCCTAACTTATTCTCCCTCCCTGTCTATACTTTTCTCTTGCCCTACTACCCA
This sequence comes from Myanophis thanlyinensis, assembly GCA_017656035.1. Classification (NCBI taxonomy): domain Eukaryota; kingdom Metazoa; phylum Chordata; class Lepidosauria; order Squamata; family Homalopsidae; genus Myanophis; species Myanophis thanlyinensis. The sequence continues at coordinate 99 of JAEANM010009747.1, forward strand.
CGGTCGCGAGCGGTCGCATACATATTTCACTGCATTTCATACCATGTATGACTGTGCATGTGATGAATAAAATTTGATTTGATTTGTATGTTTTAGCTTCCAGCCCTCTAATTATCTGTTGCTCTTTTCTCCACTCTTTCTAGAATGTCAACATCTTTTTTATAATATGTTGAATTAAATTCAACATTTCAGTGGAACCAAATCCGTCTCTTAGCAGCATATTGGTTGTCCTTAGAAGCATTCTCTTGGTATGGCAATATTATTCTTATTTTACATACTGATGAAGTAAGAATAATTTAGTGATTTGTTTGTGGCAACATACAGGACATACAAATAAGGACGGGAGGATTCAAAACTAGATTTCCTATATTTGGGTGAGCCCTGCAATCTGTTTCTTCAAGTCCCTAGGCATCTACAAAAGAAGGAAACCAAATGGAAAGGAGAATTTGAGGAATCTGCAGTATACAGAATGGTCAGGCTTGTTTTATTAATTCTGCTTTGCCTCAACATGTACAGAAAAATTTGTGGACTGTAAATTATTGGGATTTGCTCAGTGTTTCTAAACCTCAGCAACTTTAAGATGTATGGACTTCAACTCCCAGGAATTCTAGAAACTGAAGTCCACACATCTTAAAGTTGCTGGGTTTGGGAAACGCTGCTCTAGCTAATTAATATCAGTGAAGCATATGGAATTCCATAGATAACTAGCTGTATGGAACTAAGGAGGAGGTGCTTTGGTGACAATATTGGAAAGAAGAACTATGAACGTTTCCAAACTGCCTTATGGAAGAATGAATATCAGATGTGCAAAACCAAAACAGGATGTAGCTGTATTCTCTAAGACCGCCTTCTGTCCTTGCAATACATCCCTTGCCTATAAAACGAAAGGCTGAGATTGAAAAATGGATGTCAGCATGTAATACTACTGGTGTGGTCTTTAGAAGCCTCTATTTTTCTCTTCTTCATGTGGAACAGATTAAACCACCCATTAGGTTTGAGTCTTAAGCCTGCTAATTCTGCTGTATTAACTAATTTCTCTTGGTAAAGAAAGTTGAAGGAAGTCTTAACTTAAGAACAACCATTGAAAACTAGTTATTTATTTAGCCTGTTAATTAAATTCACATTGCAAGGATAGAATAGAAAACCAGTGCTTGATATAGCACCTGTAGTGCGGTAGCAATGGCAGCTCTATAAATAGAACAACAAAGTCAATATTATTTTATTTTTTATTATTTTATTAAATTTATATACCGCCCCATCTCCGCCCTATATAGGTAAATGGCTTGGTTTGGATCAATATCCCATTCCAAAACTGGATGGAAACTACTGCTCAGTCCATAAAGGTTGAAATGTGGAGGATTTTTTTGTAGATGTTGCTGATCTCTAAGTCCAAACATCCTATATCATTACTGACTAGAACATTGAGAATTCCAGAACATCTCAAAAGTGATAAAATTGAATGAATGAATAAACAAACAAACATAGAAATTAAATGCACAGGCAGGCAATAAAATATTATTAGATCTATGCATTAAAGAACATACAGGATATGCTTTTTGTAACCAACATGCATCTTATTAATGGTAGAGTTGAAAAGCAACCATCAATTTCTTGAAATAGAGGAACTAGATAATCTATGTATTATTCAAACTGTCCTGTCTGTTTGTCACCTTCATCTGGGTGAAATGGTGCATCATGGGGCACCAATTTTTGAATATACTTACAGCAAATGGACTAACTTTAAAAATGCATCCAAAATCCAGGACCTGTGACTCCTATGTGACTGAAATGGCCCAAAGCTGTGACATGTGATCACCATTTCCAGTGCTCCCTGCCAGTTTTCCCACAAGGCAATACCATTTATATTATCATAAAATGTTGTAGACTGACATGACATCATAAAGCTTTAGTTATTGAATATATTGATATAACTCATGTTTTGGACATAGAAGACTCCAGCTTTGATCTTTCACATCTTCAGATGGGTGTGTGAAAGATTATGGTCTGAAATCCTAAATATCTGCCTTGGTCAAAGAACCAAAGGGTACCTGCCAGGACAAAGTTACATGGAGCATTAAACTTACCTAGTAGCCCATATTTATCAATGACGAACCAATTAGTAAAGGATTGTCTGGAGAGTGACAAACTGATGTCCCTTTGAAGAAAGACTAAAAACCGTCCCAATTTGCTTGCCTTTTCCAACTTTTCTAATTCCAGTATGAATTGCACTCATCCCAGCTGTTATGACGGTTTGAAGATCTTGTCTCTCCTTCCTTCCAGTCCTTTACCTGGGTATAGATACAGTCCAGGAAAAGTAAATAAGAGTGAAATTGACCAGAACGTTTTAGAAACAGATCAGCTGGCACTGTTTTGCCTTCTTCCTATTAGGCTGAAAAGTGTTTATTTGTAAGTCAGTTTTGAAAGGAGCAGTTGCATCAAAAACAGAAGGAAGAGATAATTGAGATTTCATGGAATTTCAAGCCTCTGATTATGGTATAATTTGATCATTGGAAGCTATCTGCCATTGGACATCCAACTGGCTCCCACCCCAATTGTCTTCTGAAAGTTGCTCAAAACAAAGTTGTTTTGGACAATCTTGATCCCACCTTGATTTGGCAATGCTTTGATCTGATTAATTTAATGTTACTTTAGGTTTTCAGATAATGTGCAGATGTTTTATTTGTGCTCTCTTTGTATATTGTACTCTGTCGTTTGTGTATCTTATTTATAAACAGTCAAGAATTCTTCAAGGTTTGGCAGTCCATAGATAAAATTAATATGATAATATTTATTTATTTATTTCCATGATTTGTATACCGCCCCCTCTCCCTAGGGACTTGGGGCGGTTTACAGCCAATAAAATACACATATGCAATTCATTCTATAAAAACCAATTAAAATAATTAGATAGTGGCTGGTCAATTTAAAAAGATAAATTTAAAATTAACTTTAAAATCCATTTAAAACAGTATTAAAACAATTAAATAAATTATTTAAATATAAAATTAAAATTAGATTTAAAATTTAAGTTTAAAACCCTCAATATCTTACACAAACTCCGTGAGTGCATCTTTACTTGCAAATCTTCCTGCTGTTATAGTGACCCAATCAAGGCAAACAAAAGTGAAATTAAGAATTAATTATCAATAGACCCCATGCCAGTTTTTTGGGAAGCTCTTTTAGGAAAAAAAAAGAGGTTCTTCATTCAATGAAACAATAGGACTATATTTATATTTCATGGATTTGCAAATTTCCTAGTGTAACATTAGTTGACTATTATTGCAACCAAACCAAAATCTTACAGATTTTAAGAAAATGCATAAAGAGAAGAATGACATTTAAAACAGATAATGGAATCTGTTTCAATTAATGTAGGATGTCATATTCAGCATTGTCACTAGTAAAAAAAATAGGATTAAGCTGTTTTGGTAACCTCCTATAGTCCTTTAGCTAATGCAAATTAATCTTTTGAGCTAGGCTGCCTGATTACTATAAATAGTATATATTTCAATCCAGGGTAAATTTCAGACAAAATTATTTTTAACTGCACACATTATTTAAAGTACAACATTCTTCAGTAATGTCTTGTTTTCCATTTTCAATATTTCTGACTTTCTCCCACCCATGCACAATCCAAGATAAGCAGGGATCTGTTGGGAAGGCAGACTTTTGCATGTATATGAATGTAAAATAGTTTCGAACGTCTTCATTTTCACCTTCCACAGTCATGGGAGAATTGAATGCATTTCAGGGACTATCAACCTGCCAGTAAGATATGATGCAAATGTTGTTGCCATGGATAACAGATGTTTTATAGCAATAGCAACAGCATCTAGACTTATATAGCACTTCACAGGGCTCTACAGCCCTCTCTAAGTGGTTTACAGAGTCAGCATATTGCCTCCAGCAATCTGGGCCCTCATTTTACCGACCTCAGAAGGATGGAAGGCTGAGTCATCCTCGAGCCAGTGAGAATTGAACTGCTGGCAGTCAGCAGAATTAGCCTGCAATATTGCATTCTAACCACTGCAACACCACAGCTTCTTTATATTTTAAGCCCAGGGAGGGTTGGAGGAACAAACTTCTTAGAATAATAATGGCTAATCAGCTTTATGCTATCAGAGAAAATATTCTGCTTTTTGTAGTTAAGCCTTCTCTATCCGTTATGGTGAGGTCAAGGATGTTCCTAGTAGTTCAGGTACAGCCCTGCCCCACACAAAATAATGGGTGATTTGGACAATTGAAGTTGACTAATATTATTTAAATGTAGTTTTTACTTATTTATTTATTTATCAGGATTTATATACCGCCCCCTCTCCCAGGGGACTCGGGGTGGTGTACAGCCAGATAAAAACACATACATAAACAATTTAAAATCTAGTTAAAATTAAATAAATAAAGGCTGATTGAGATTATAAAATTAAACAATTAAAATTTGATGTTTAAGAAACAACAATTAAAATAAGTAAAATTTAAAATTTAAAAATTTAAAATTTAGAATTTAAACAATTTAAAATTTAAGCCCTAAAGTATTAAGGTATTAGGCCAGACCAGCTAGGTGGAAAAGGTGGGTTTTTAGCACATGCTGGAAGGCCTGGAGGTCCGTAATGGTCCGAATCTCAGGGGGCAATTCGTTCCATAAGGAGGGTGCAGCCACAGAGAAGGCTCGTACCCTCGGGGCCGTCAGGCGACATCGACCCGACAGTGGAACCCCGAGGAGGCCTGCCCTGTGGGAACGCACCAGTCAGCTGGAGGCTGATGGTGGCAACAGGCGGTCCCGTAAGTACCCGGGTCCCAAGCCATGGAGCGCTTTAAAGGTAAGTACCAACACTTTGAATCGCACCCGAAAGGCCACAGGAAGCCAGTGCAGCTCGCGCAGGAAAGGTGTAATGTGGGAGCTCCTAGGAGCTCCTGTAATTACCCACGCGGCCGCATTCTGTACTAACTGCAGCCTCCGGATGCTCTTCAAGGGGAGCCCCATGTAAAGAGCATTGGCATAATCTAGACGGGAAATAACAAGGGCAGAAGTAATGCAGTTTTGTTCTACTCCACTCCATAATTAGCTAAGGTATCTTAAGTTTGAAAGGATCATGAAGTTCAAATCCATGTTCATTTCACTATGTACAAGAGAATGCGTTTTTGGGAGAGACGTGATGCTCCCCACCACCCTACACTCTTTCAGGAGAGCTTCTGACTTTTTTCCTGCATTCTCTGACAAATAGAGAGGCATCAGACCTCACCCTGAATGGATACTTAGAGCCAAGCATCAAATGACTAGAGCAGTGTTTCTCAACCTTGGCGACTTTAAGATGTTTAGACTTCAACTCCCAGAGCAAAGCTGGCTGGGGAATTCTGGGAGTTGAAGTCCAAACATCTTAAAGTCGCTAAGGTTGAGAAACACTGGACTAGAGTGACCCATGAACTTCTTCCAGAGCAAGACTTCCAGAGGGGCCAATGAGTCAATACTCTGCTCTGGAGGACTGTTGTATTCAGAGCAATGAAGCCTTCCTTCAGAAGGCATCTCGGATGATCAGTTCCTCAAAGGCTGCTTTACCTTGCCTAAAGACAGGGGAAGACAGGCCAAGGTAAATCATCCTTTTGACCAGCAGGCATAGTTGCAGTTTGGACAGTGTGTCTTGGGAATGGCTACAATAGATGCCCGAGGGCTTGCAAAGGGGTGAAATCTCTGCTTGCCATCTCTTCTAGCTCTCAACAAGCTTTTGGTTGCCCTTTAAGCTTTTTTCTTGGTGGGTCTCAGTTTCTCCAAAAGCCAGCTGGATTTTGTTACTACTAACAGAATAATAAGAGTTGGAAGGGACCTTGGAGGTCTTCTAGCCCAACCCCTTTCTCAAACAGGAGACCCTATACCAGTGGTGGCGAACCTATGGAACGTGTGCCGGAAACAGCACACCAAACCATCCTGCGAGCTTTCTGGCATGCCAAACTGTCCCGTGTGCCATGCGCAGCCCTGCTGGCTCCGCATCCTGTTCTTGTGCTCTGTCATGTGCAGCCCTTGCATCCTGTTCTCACGCGTGTTCCGAGAGCCAAACGTTCAGTTTCCAGTATGCGCATGTGCGCCAGCTAGCTGTTCATTGCACACACGTGTGCTACATTGGGATGCTGTGCTTCTGGATTTCAGTGCTTCTGCAGCTGGCTGGCTGGCATGCGACGGAGTGCCAGAATGCGATGCGGCGGATGCGTGTGACAGAGCGCAAGAACGGGATGTAGAGCCAGTGTGGCTGCACATGGCTAGTGGAATGGTTTGGAGTGCCCTTCCGGAATGAAGGCTGGCACTTTGTGATGTAAAAGGTTTGCTACCACTGCCCTACACTATTTCAGACAATTAGCTGTCCAATATCTTCTTAAAAACTTCCAGTAACGGAACACCCACAACTTCTGAAGGTAAGCTGTTCCATTGGTTAATTGCTCTTATTGTCAGGAAAGTTCTCCTTAGCTCCAAGTTGGTTCTCTCCTTGGTAACTTTCCATCCATTGCTTCTTGCCTGCCTTCAAGTGCTTTGGAGAATAGGTTGACAGCCCCTCTTCTTTGTGGCAGCTCCTCAAATATTGGAAGACAGCTATCATGTCACTCCTAGTCCTTTCACTAGACTAGATATACCCAGCTCTTGCAACTGTTCTTCATATATTCAGCCTCTAGCCTGCTAATCATCTTTGTTTGTTCTTCTCTTTCCAAAGTCTCAACATCTTTTTTAATATTGTGATGAGCAAAATACTACTATAAAATAATATAAAATACTAAATAATTTTTTTTAATAAACAAATAAATGTTACAAGTATATAAAACACTAATGTCTAATATTGATTTCATTGAAATAATAAACACACATAACCCAAATAGAAAATATTGTTAGGATCAAAACAAAGGCGATGAAGAACTGCCTTTGCACGTATCTTTTTAAAATCTTCTCTAGGAGTAAACCTGTTGAAATTAAGGACACAGTTTCACTGGACCAGGTAAGATTGCACTGAATCCAACCATTCAGAAGGATATAAACATACTATCTTAAGAAGAAGGAATCCTCTGTTGGGTGGGTTTTCAAAGTACAGGCCAAATTTAAGAGTAGATTATGTTTTAGAGATATATAATTATTGTTGCAATAAGACAGGGGTGTCAAACTCAAGGCCCAGGGTCCAGATCCGGCCCACAGGGTGCTTAGATCTGGCCCATGTGGCCATCCTGGAAACAGCAAAGGACGAGCCCGCGGTGCCTCTGCCACCTGAAATGGAGCTTGGGAATGATGCTCACGGTCCTCATGAGCTCCATTTTCACTGGCAGACGGTTGCGGGAGCCGAAAATGAAGCTTACGAGGGCCACGGATGGCATCCAAGCTTCTTTTTGCTGACAGAGAGTTGCAGGAGGCTGACACAGCTGAAAACGGAGCTTGTGAGAACCATAGGCAGCACTTCCGAGCTCCGTCTTCACTGGCAGAGGGTTGCAGGAGGCCATCTCAGCCAAAAATGGAACTCGGGAGCCTGTTTTTGCTGGCAGTACACTCGGGCCACCACAGGCACCCTGACATGAGTGACATTGAGCTGGCCATGCTCACCCTGGCCATGCCCACCATGCCCCCCCCCCCAGGTCAAACACAACCCTCATGAGGCCATCAATGAAATTGAATTTGACACAATGCTTGACCAAGACTGATGATATTGCTTAGTTTGGGTAATGAAACGTCTGAAAACAAAACAACCAAGCTGCCCAGAGAGCACCAAGGGCTCCTCATTTCAACTCTGAGCTACAAATATTCTCCTTTATTGATTGTTGCAATAGATTTATGCATCTACATGGCATAAAAAATGAATTCCTTAGGCTGAACTATTCATAGTTAAAATTTTAATGGCAAGATCTGATGACACAAATCATGTCTATCACACTAGAATAAACTGATATTTGGAGGCAGCTTTCTATATACACTTCTATTCCTCTATTGAGCCTCTGATATGAAGAGGTTGAGAGACGCCACATTCACAGTCAGTAACAGCTATATAATTTCAGATGAGGGCTAAGCTGGGCCATGGGTTTCCTAGTGTCCTTCAGCAAGAATGATGAACAGACTGCCTAAACCTGGTTGTGCCTAAGAATGAATGACAATGGAGGTTGGATTGCTATCCACAGTTCTATGCACAGTTTTGGTTAAACATTTTGTGCATGCCTATGTGTACATATAGTAGATGAAATCTGCATCGTTAAAGTGTGGCTTTCACAATTTTATAAATCAAACTAAATAAATAGCAACTTCACTTTGAAAAGAATAAGAACTCTAATACTGTTACATAAGCATGAATGTTTTATAGGCTATCGCCAGTGAGAAATTACGGCATTCCGTTGCTTGGGCTCTTCGCCTGGGAACGGTCCCTGAATTTTCATTAAAACAGATGAAGCCTTATATTTTAACTAAACATATTCATGGCAAATTATTTAACAGCAGTTGGATTTCTCCCACCCACCCCCAGATGTAATTTATAGTACAGATTGCATCTCCTCTGTCTGCATCTTGGTGCTCTTTAATTTTTGAGCACTTTTGTCCTTGCTGTGCTTGAAAATGAGCAGATGTCAGGACTGGTTTCCACCTTGTAAATGAACTGAAATGGATTTTACATTTCCGTAAGCCTCCTGTGGCAAAGCAGAAGTTCTTTGTGTAAATCTCAGCATAACCTCATGTTGTCAGACAGGGTACATATATTCTGACAGCATCCGTGGATTTTACTGGCTTCATCATGATGATAAAATATACACACAAACAACAGATATTACTAGGGCTGAGGCAACTGCGAGGCAAGATTGTTTGTCTTTTAAAAGAAAAGAATGATAAAAATACAAAAACTTTAGAAAGCAATCCTCTTTTGTGAAACATCCAATCCTTTTGGCCTGGCCTGCACTATTATCTTGACGTAAATTACTTTTTAAGGATAATTAGTTGCTCTGATAAGGCTGATATCCCCATCATCATTTTGAAGAGCTAACAACAATTATATTAATTAGAGCAACACACATTTGCTTTAAAATTTCAAAAAGAAAAAAATGTGCCCAGTCTTATTACAGATTTCCTCTCTTTCTTCGGGCCTTGTTTCATGTAATATCAAGCAGAATTCTATTTCATGAAGGTTTTCAGTGGTGATAGTCTAATAATAATAGGCAAAGATAACAGACTAAAAGAAGCAGGATTAGTGTTCTCTGGTAAGTCTTAGAAATGCTTCTCCAAGATAATGTTTGAGATGCATTGATGCTTACTCAACATTTGGAAACATGGCAGTAAATGCTGCAATTCATTTATTAAACTAGAAGCTATCTAAGAAAAGGGTTATCACATGGTTGTCCAGCTTTCTGGACCTGTCACAGCCAGCATCTTTTTTTTTTTTTACTTTTCCATGGAATTAATGGTCTTCTCTTAATGTTCACTATAGTACTCATGCAATAGATTATCATTTTGCTTTTTTGTTCTCTTCATCCTTTTAAATTGTCCTTTAGGCCAATGTTTCTCAACCAGGCTGGGTGGGGAATTCTGGGAAAATGAAGTCCTCACATCTTAAACTTGCCAAAATTGAAAAATACAGCTTTAGGCAAAACAGTAGGCTAATGGTTTTATTTATTTATTTATTTAGTGTATGGCAAATATATAGACTTATAATAGTTTAAATGTTAATGGTCCAATGTTGTGGCCCGCCAGCAGCTAGTGGAGCTGTTGGCAGACTCCAACAGTGAGGAACAACATGAGCCTGTCCTGGAGTCTGGGGAAGGCTCTGATGAGTGTTCAGAGACAGAGCTAGGACCAGGGATGCCTGTCAGTCATCAGCTGCCCTCCGAGTCAGAGAGCAGTGAAGCGGAACAGGTGGAAACTGTCCCTGATGTGCGCATGCGCAGAGCTGCTAGGAGAAGAGAGCAGCTCAGGAATCAGGGCCATCTAGGAAGGCATAACACAGGTGGCTGGTGAGTGGCCCCTCCCAGAGAGATTAAAAGAGAAGCGAAGGGAAGGGGAGTTTGCAGAGAACAATTCATTCATATTGCTTCGGAAAAGCTCTGTTCTTGCATTCGTGACTGCAAGAGGAATTGTGAGTCATTCTCTGGCCTTGTGCCAAGCCTGATAGGAGTCTGGCCTATCAGCCAGGTTTTGATTTATAAAATAAAGAGTTTTTAACAGACAGCCAAGTCTGCTCTCTTGTCTTGAGAGACCTAGGACAAAACATCCAGACCACCAGCCATTCAAGGACACGGTAGCCTATGTTGTAAAATAATCAGACATTGGGCCGGTGTAAGCTCTCAAAGGACATTTGGACACAATGTGATGGATATTTTGTGAGGACCACAGTCACACTGAGGGGTAGAGACAAGACACCACTTAAACTATGAGTCCTGGCAGACATCATGTTGGCTATGAATTCTGTTCAAAATTGACCAATGCTGACGAGGACGGTCAAAACCTGGCACCTTTTGTTAATGATAATGGTAACTTCAAATGAATGTTTTTAGCACATTTCCAACAATCTTTTTCCTTTGTACAATCAAAGGAAATATGAATTCTAAATTGATTTTGCTTGCTCAACATGTCACATCAGAGCCAACTGAAAGCCAAATTATAAGTTTACTGTAGGAAACACAATGTTTGGAGCAGTGGGCATATCTGACATTCTGATAGCATCTTATGCACACTTTTATGAAATGGTTACCATAGTGAGAATGCTCCCCACTCCACAAATCGCCAATTACCAGAAGGCAAATTGGTGAGTTTCCCAGCAATTCAGGCTACTTTTTTGTGTACAGATAGATGCAAAGCTCAAATTTAAAACTAATAATATTTATAAGCCCTGACGCTATGGGTAAACAATGCTCTCTCTCTCACTCTCTCTCCCTCCCTCCCTCTTTCTCTCTCTAGCAGCCAACTGTGATTTATGCACAATGTTTATTCAACAAACTTCATAATCCATTCAAAGTAAAATTCACAATTTATTCACGACTGATTCAGTAAACCGTGGTCAAGTAATGATGAGTATGAATTTCACCAATCAATGTTTAAAACTCCTTTGCTTCACCAGCTGGCTAAAATAATAAAACACAACCTAGGCTGTGTTCACAAAACATACACAATCCTAATTTATAAGGCATAACAGCTAGGTTCTCATGGCTAGCTAGCCATATGGCTTTTTCATAATCCATGATTTAATGTATCTTCCCAGCATCATCCAGTCATCACTGCAATGATAAAAAGCCTGTTCTTGTTATTATTTTGGAACAACGATGGTTGGATTCATTATGGATGAATTGTAAATCAGTAATAGGGTAAATACTGAGGAAATCAGGCTTTTTTTTACAAAAAATTTTCAGTCTTTAATAATTATTAATTAAAAAGCCATGGTACCACAGTAGCTATAATGCAGTTGACTCAGCTTTCCATCCTTGTAAGATCATAAAATGAGGATCCAGATTGTTGGGGGTCAGATATGTTGACTCTGTAAATCACTTAGAGAGGGCTGTAAAGCACTGTAAAATGATATATAGGTCTAAGTGCTAGTGTTATTGCTAAAAGTTTGGGTCCTTCCCATAATCATTCCCTGCTTCAATTTCAGTCCTTCTTTTGAAGAACACCAGATATAGTGTCAATACAGAGAAGGAACATGATGACATGTGAATTACAACCCTGAAATACCACCATTTAATATTTGCATCAGATGTTGGAACAGAAATACACTATTGGACATTTTGTATAAGGACATCATCCTAATTTGTTATGGACACCATCAGGATGGAACTATCCTACTTTCTTTTCAAACTACTTAACTGTTTTTCCCTTTCCCTTTCCCTTTCCTTTTTTTTTATTTTTTTGTAGGAAGTGTGGAATCTTACTTTCAATTTGCCATCCCGTTAATGCCAAAAGCAACATTTTGACAGCAATAGGGTAGACATCTTAAGCACAGAAATGCAGAAGTAGGGGCCATCAAATCCAGCGGCACTGACACACCAGAGTAGACCTGGGCAAAATTATATTGTGTGGCTTACAGCTATTTATGCCACAAGGATGAAACAAAGAAGCTTTGGAAAGAAGCAGATATTTACTTTAGGTGGGGATAAATCTCAGTGCATCCTAGTGTGACCCAAATGCTGCTTGCTTTCTAGCTGTTTCTCTCTTTGACTCTCTCTGTCTCTCTCTTTCACCAAGTTCTGTAGTGTCCATGTTGCACTTATATAAAGCTTCGGGAAAACGGGGGAAACAACGCTACAAAGCCAAAGACTGTGACCCGCAAGGTTCCAAAAGAATGTACCGCCCTTCCTAAACTCTTCCTTTCTCCAGCAGGTGGCGCGAGCACATCAAGTCTTAGAGCGTTTCGCTAAAGATGCCTTCCGAAGTTTCCTTGCCCACCAGAAAGATGGCGGACCGCTCCTGCTCAATGGCATATCATCGATGACGGGCAGGAGGGGGACGTGCTCCAAACGCCTTCCCTTATTATTCGGATAGTCCGCTCGGTCCCGGGGCTGTGTCTCTATGGTGGCCGCCGAAGTCGCTTTCACAGCTGAGGCTTAAGTGACGTCTGCGCGAGAATTCGGCTTGTCTCCCGGTTTCGAACAGGTCAGTCGAACCTCCCGGTCCAGAGCATCGTTCCGATTGATATTTGCACCAAATAAGCTGGGTGGGAAGATGCGCCACAGCCTCTTTGTTTGCCCGCAACCAGTTAAGGGCTATATGTGCTGCCTAGGAATAGGTCTTGTCAATAAAGGCTGCTGCGCGACCTTTTAAACCATCTAAAACTCTGTCCTGTCCTAATGCAACCAGCCTTGTAGTTGACCCTGGCTGCCTCTTCGGTGGGTGAAAACCAGACAGCTTTTCCCAACTTGCTGCTTTCCAATGAGTTTCCAGAACTATGCTATACATGTAATCCTCAACTTACAACAAACAGTTCATTTAGTGACCGTTTGAAATTACACCGGCACTGGAAAAAGTGAGTTGTGACCATTTTTCACACTTACGACCATTGTGGCATCCCCATTGGTCACATGATTTACAATCAGGTGCTTGATAACTGGTTCATTTTTTATGGCAGTTGCAGTGCCCCGGGGTCATGTGATTGTATTTTACAATCTTCTGACAAGCAAAGTCAATGGGGAAGCCAGATTCACTGAACAACTGTGTCACTAATATAACAACTTGCATAGATTCACTGAACAAATGTGGCAAGAAAAGTCGTAAAATGGAGCAAAACGCAACTTAACAAATTTCTCACTTAGCAACAGAAATTCTGGGCTCAATTGTGGCCGTAAGTCGAAGGACTGCCTGTATTGTGACGACATTATCCTCGGTCAGCGGGGAGCAGCAGATAAATCTGGAAGGTAAAGTTAGGAGACCGCTTCCTTGGATTCATTAACATAAGCGCCACATGGAACACTGCTTTTGTTTCATTAATCCTGGATCCCTTTCACTTTTGCTAAACATTTCCCCACTTGCAAAATTAGGAGATAAAACAACTCTCTACCTCTGGGGCAATTTTTAGAAATCATAGCATTTATGCCCCTCAGTTTTTCTGAGAAGTCAGCCCTCATGGCTTACAAGAAGTTATCTACTATAATTATCCTCACAATCACCTTGTGAGGTAGTCTGGACTAAGGGAGGGTGAAGATCCAATGGAAACCCTGTTGAATGATACCTTGAACCTCAACCTCTCCAGTTGCCATTACTGCTCTATACCTTTCTCCGGCATAATGCCCTTGGAGATTATAGTTCAATGTATTCATGCATTCCCTTGCTGTTACAATTGACAGAATGTGTGGTCTAGCCTTATTTGGATGATTGTGGGATAGTAATGCCTCTTTTTGATCATTCTCTGTCAGTCCAAAAAATGAAATAAATTCTCTACATCAGCTTTCTCTTCTGGGAAGCAAGGGCAAACGTGTAATTTTCCTAGAAATAGATCAAAGGAACTTGCCATGTTAATTATCTATAGACTATTCCTGCAAATTGTCTGATCCTTTTAACGCATTCATTCAGATGAAGATTTTGCTGAATTGTATTTCAATGTTTTTAATACTATATTCTTTCATTTAAATAAAAACAATTTCCTTGCAAGTAGAAAGATAAAGAGTTGGGGCAAAAGTCTGGTTTAATATTTTTTGGTGTCTTTTTCTTCATACCTGAACATTTCTGAGGGAACAGTATTCACTCCATTTGGAGTGGTACAAGGTCTGGAATTAATTGCCATTTAAATCTACTGAACTTAAGAGTTTAAAATGTATGAATTACACTTAGAGGACAGAGTTAGATCTATTCTTGTCTCATTGGCTGAATCAAAGAAGCTTCCTCTTTTCCAATTTGATTGCTTTCATACATAAAAGTAATATTACACAAAATTTTACACTATAGAATTTAAAATGTGCTTTTTGACCAAACATGCTCACAATTATTTTATTGGACAACAAAGATTTTGCTTCCTGAACACATTTGGTTGTATCTTATAGCAGCTAATCATGAAAATAATCTGTAATTTAACCTATCACGTCCCATTTAAGAAATCTTCAGTTTTTGCCACCTGCACTCTTCAGTTTGGCTATGCTGCAAACATGAAAGAAACATACGAAAACATGGAACTATTCTTGAAGCACATCCAGTACACCAAGTAAAACTGGCATATCTATGAAGATCTAAAAGTAGTGGCTCTATTGTTTGAAATGCAGCAGTTGTATACCAAATATTGTTGTTACATCAGTCATGTAAGAAAGTCACATTATGTTAAAAAGAAATGGCCTCTTCAAAATAATTTAGTTCCAGGTCAGAAAAACGTGCTATGTGTTGACTGACAAAGATATTTTTTGCCTCTGCTACACCTAAAACTCAGACTGATGAAAATTTTTGTAAAACCAAAGAGCAATGAAGGTGAAAGTTTTCTATTATTTGAGACAAATGTTTACACAAATAACTGATGCCAAGTTTAAGGAAGACATTCTTTGTAATGTACTGTAATGTAATGTAATGTACAGAGCAGAAGCATCATCAGCGACAAACTGCAAGAAGTTTGTTAACCAGCTGAATGAAGTTTGGTGCTATATGGTTGCCAGGTCCAGCTTTTGGGACAACCATGACCTAAACAACTGAGAATCTCCATAGATTTCAATACAATTCTGAATGACATCCTTGAATGCTTTCCAGGTAATTTTCTCTGGCCCCATTATCAGATCTTCAAACCAACCAAAGATCTGATAATGGGGCCAGAGACAAATTGCCTGGAAAGCATTAAACAATGTCATTCATTCTTGGCAACCATAGAGCACCAAACTACATTCATCTGGCTGACAAACTTCTTGCAGCATGCAAAATCATCGAGTACAATGTCACTGCAAATTAATTTGCTGCATTCACACTTTGACTTCTTTCCCAAAAATTTAGGCACACTCAGTGACGAAAATGGTGAAACAGGACATTGCTGCTATGAAAAAATGGTATCGGGGCAATAGGAATCTGTCAGTGCTGATTGATTGTTGCTGAACACAGTAAAGAGATGCATTGGGCACCAAGTACAAATGAAAATTAGCTGCAGAACACCTTTAGCCCTTTTGAACTCATGTAGTTTATCACAAACATTATGTACGGTAATTAAATATGTTGTAGTCATTAAAAGTTTATTTCATATTTCTGAAAATTCCTATATAATGCAGTCATTCTGAATTTATATTTTATTCAGTTTAAAGGGCTATGACTATCATAATCACCTCTTTTTCAGGAAGCAAAACATTTGAAAAAAATTGCTGTCTAGTATTTACAGAGAATTGAATTATGTATGCATCACCTTCATGCTTCTGTTTTTTATATGCTGGTTATCAAAGTCATCCTTTCAGCTTTACCAAATTCACAATTGTAGAAAACAGGCTAGACCAGACATGGGCAAACTACGGCCCACGGGCCACATCCGGCCTGTTGGGCTTTTTAATCCGGCCTGCCGAACTAGTTACTAGCAGAAGAAAAGTCCCAGAAGAAAACGTTTTCTTTTTTCTCTCTGTGGTAGAAAAAAAAAGTGAGAGAGAGAATCTGGGAAGCTGATTTCGCTGAAGGGTCTGATACAATTCCTTTGTTAGCTGAAACACTTCCTTATT
>JAEANM010009748.1:0-16187 GCA_017656035.1 Myanophis thanlyinensis
AATGATCAAAATCAATGTCAAACTGGCCAAAACACTCAATTTCAGTGGGGGTTGCATATTTTTGAACACAACTGTAATTTATACTTATGATAGGGTTTTTGTCATTCTGTAGTCAGAACAGAAAATAATGAAAAAATATCAAGAGCTTAAATAAAGTCAAGAACCAGACACATGCAGTTCTCTCAAGATTATGAAACCTCCATAACCAGAATGGTGAGCAATTCTGGGTATTACTGTTCATGCTTCTTTGAGCTACAAATATATGTATTTTCTTTGATCATCCTTGGATGAAATCACAGCAATAATATTATGCTACTTTATCTACAAATATTAAACATTAAAAAAACAAGAGTGATTGAAAGCCTTCATTACAATAACTTATTAGTTCAGTATCTATAAAACCACTAGGTTTCTTTTTCCTTTCTACCCCTGAGCATTTCTTCCTTCATTAGAGTCCTTAAGCAAGAAACAACAGTTATCTGATACATTGACATCTGCCATCATCCATCTTAGAAATGAATGAGTTGGCTTTAGGAGGAGAAATTGAACTTTGAGACTAGTTTTCTTGCCATAACACCTTGGTTGAAAACATTGATACATATTTTATCCCACACCCACTCAACATTACATTTTTTTCAATATGTAGGATGGAAGAATGTGAAATTTATAAAAAATTAAATATGAAAAACTTATAACAGAAGAATTTATGTTTAATGCATGCTTCAAAAATTATTTGGATGAGAGCTTTAGACCTTGGCTGAACAAAGCACTTCCTCCTATTCATTACAGCAGCCCAACTTTGTTCAGGTATTCATGGAGGGCAGAGAAAATGCAAGCTGTTGTTTTAAGGAATCTGCTCATTATTTTTAATGTCACCTTCAAAGAAGTTACACTTTGAAAAAAGATTTACACAAGAAACACTAAAGCAGACTGAAAAAAGACAGTGTGCTTTAATTAATAGGAGAGAAATGCCTTGGTCACACTTGTCTAGACTCAAAACAGTCATTTGAAATAATTTTTTTAAAGCAGACAAGCCTTAACATTCAACCTCATTTGTAGTGATAACTTAGATTTTTTTTGTTTTGATCACTATAGGGGCAGATATAGACTACCTGGAATTTGGAATTACCTGTATATATGTAATTTGGAGGTTAGATTGGTATCAGTTTTGGGAGTTTTTTCCTCTGATAAACCTGCCAACATATGTCATTTGCTTTTTGTAAATTAAAAGAGGGAAAAATGTAGGGAAAATAAATGTAATAGTACTGTTTATCCATATCTTAAACAATTTTACATAGTAAACACTACAGTCTAACAATAGTTGAATTTTTTTCCAAGAAGTCCATAATAGAATAATGCTTAGGGTTAATGCACAAATCTCTAAAAAGTCCTGCTAATACATCAAATGCTCAAATGTATGAAGACAGACCAATCTAAATCAATCTGTAGCAAAATAGAAGCTCAAGAATTGAAATCTTTAATAAATTATTTAAAAGGCATTTCTGATTAACAATGGATTCATATCTTTGTTACGCCAATCCAAAGATATGAAAGATTTGGAGTTGTCAAGTATTTTTCATCAGGTAATATATTAAATAATACAGAAACAGAGAACAGAATTGTATTGGCTTCATGTGTCTAGGATGAAGAAAGAAAGTAAATAGTTGGTATTGTCAGATTCCCCCAAAATTAGAGCAAATAAAACTTCATTGTATTCTAAGAAACAATAGTCATTACTTTTATTTAATTGCTGTTGATTTTAATTTTAATGGTTTTCATGTTTCTATATTTATGCTTTTTCATTATTGTAAGCCACCCAGAGTCACTCTGCATAGTTGATACAGGCAGCATATAAAATAAATAAATAACAGTTGATTGAGAGCTTTTGAGTGGTTATAAATGGTAGATCAGAATGTATAGCATAGCATACACTTGATAAAAAATATACATTTTATACATATATTTTTTTTATCAGCATAGATCAGAATATATATCAGAAACTCCCAAACTGCTATTTTGCAACAGTACCCTCTTTTTAAATAAATTTTGAACTTCTCTTATCTCTTAGTTTCATTATATCTGATTCCTACATTGTCTCTCTTTATATTTCCTATATTTCTGCTCTCTCCCATTTAGATGAGTTCTCCTAGTTAAGCTGAAATTCTGCAGCCATTAACTGACTCTGAAAATGTGAACTCAATCTGTTAACTCTCTCCTGTTTACATCCTTTAGTTAAATAAGCAGGTCTTCAGTGTCTAGCAAATGAGTATATAAAATTACTTGATTACTTGTAATTTCGAAGTTTTAGAAAATACAATAGTTTCTTCTTGTGTTTTTAAAATATGTAGTAATTACCAGGTTGTTTTACACTTTAGGGTCTGGTCAGTTGCACCAGTCTCACCCAAAATATTCTATAATTAGATTATAAATATAATTGGAGCTGAACTAAATCTCCAAATGGCCATACTTGATAAGTGACTTCACATATCCACTGTACAGTTAACAGTTGGGGAAAAAAGCACTTACAGAAGAATTGATTTACATTTTATGATACCATAAGCATAATGTTCAAATAATTTGTTTGTTTTGATTTGCAAATATTTTTTTCTGTTAATATATACATATATATTACTTGAATTTTTTTTTTTTTTTTTGCAAAACAAATGGCAAGTAGCAAGAATACATTCCTTCAAACCTGATGATTTCAGAGATAAAAATTACTTAATTCAATTGGTTACTTAAGAATTTCTGCTTCAGGCCCAGATAAGTAATAATATCTGTCACTTGACTCATTAAAGCAAGCCAAAGCATTTAGTAGTATTACCACAGGAATTGTTAGGCACATTATACAAGTATGTGATGTTCTGCTTCAGCAGAAACAATTGATCAATCTGTACTAATTTCAGATATCTAAGAATTGTATCATGGTGCTTTGTAATTTCATAGCATGACAGACATACAAAGTATTGTTTTCACTAAGTAATTCCTCATTTTTGAGCGTATTGAGACAAAAAGAAGCTTCTATCTTACTCGCTTAAGGCAATGTAAATGAATGTGCCAAACATTTTCTTAATAAATGAGCCACCACAGGTTATTTTTGGTAACATTTGCTATAGTTAACAATATCATCCATCTAAGGAACCTTCACATTTATCCTGCTTATATGAAAGTTGAAACCTTTGTGGAAGAGTCATTAATATCTTTGCATATGTCACCAACACCAAATGCTTTGATCATACTAGGATTTGCCCACCCCTCATCATCACTAGTCTCAGATGAGTTCTGGCTTATTTGCTTTCTACATCAAAGACATAAAAAGACCTCTCAGGCTCTTTGTCTTTCGGACAGCACCTTTGATGTCCTTTGAATATACATGAGCCATATTGTTGCTGTGGTATGAAAAGGAAAAGGCCAGTATACATATGGTGGACAATCTGACTCTGAATATGCAGTCTTTCATCAGAGACAAGCAGTGCACCTGCAAAATCCCTTAGGCCATGTGATTGGATCATAACCATAACAGATCCTGCTAATATTTTAAAATGAACAGCAAATCCTTTCAAGACTGTATCATGCCTCAGGGAATTAAAGCCTTTTTATCATCTGGGAAGCACAACCTGTCTTTCCAGTTTCCATAATGCAAGGTGAAAGTAGATAGCTATAGCATTCAAGTTCAAATATGATCAAAACCTAGATTGGAATCCTGAGCAACAATTTATGATAGCATGAACACCTTGTGTTAATCTCAAACTTTGTAAGCATTTGGTAAATCATAATTTCCTATTTTGGATACAATGACAAATTGTGATTTAATGGTTAGGGTATCCAAAATAAAAACATGTGCATATGGAACACATGAAAGGAAAGATAAAAGAAAAAGCACAGAAGCCATATTTCTGATCTTATAAATCATTGGTTATTGGACCACAATTTCCAGACTTAGTGGCAGTTGATGTTTATTACATTGTAACCCTAACCCTAATAATTTTATAAATTACTATGTATATATTTCTGCAACCAAAACTTTTAAACAAAAGAACTTTAAAATATTCCCTTCTCATTTTCCCCCAGGAATGACAAATGATTTTGACTTTGAATTGTGAGTTAATATTTGGTAACTCCTCTGCATTATACAAACTATATAATTTTCAGTTTTGGTAAGTCACTGTTTCTTCATATCTATCATCACCTTATAATTTTATTCAAATATCATTGAGAGCACAGACCCATGTGATTAAATGTAAATCAAAGATGATTGGCTTTTTCTTTCCCTCTTTTTATATCAATAGTCAAGGTCACTTTCTTTAACATTTTAACTTTTTCCATTTCTGTGTCTTTTGCATAAAAATTCCCATTTAGGATAACTTCTGTAGCACTACCTATGACTTTGATTCAGTGGTGGAATTCTAATTTTTTTACTACCGTTCTGTGAGTGTGGCTTGGTGGGCATAGTGGGATGGTCATGTGACTGGGTGGGCAGTTTCTGTAAGCAGGGCAATAAAGATTAGGGTAGAATGTTTTTTTCCTACCTTCCTTACGGGATTAACCCTGTAAAATCGGGGAAAAAAACAAAAGGAGATTTCTTCTAAAACCGCTTAGAAAATTTACTACCAGTTCTAGTGAACCTGCTAGAACCTGCTGAATTTCACCTCTGCTTAGACTTCAACTTGAAAAAAACATAGTAGGAAATTGATTATATTAAGTCTGATTATTGTTCTACACAAACCAATACTTCTGACATTAATTTGTTATAGCTCACCTTGGTTTCTGCCAGCAAAGTTTCCAACCATAGTTGGAGATATCAGGGTTTAAACCTGTGATCTTCATCTTTTCTTAACCTTGTTTTTTCCTGCCCTTGCTTTTCTTGAGCTCTGTTCCCATCATAGAATAGAATAGAATAGAATAGAATAGAATTCTTTATTCGCCAAGTATGATTACATACACAAGGAATTTATCTTTGGTCCATATGCTCTCAGTGTATCTAAAAAGAAAAACACATTAATCAAGAATTTAAGATACAACACTTAGTGATAGTCATATGGTACTAAATAAGCAAGCAAATCACTCTAGGAAACAATAAACAATATAAATCGTAAAGATACAAGCACAAAGTTATAGTCATAAGTGGGAGGAGATAGGTAATAGGAATTATGAGGAAAATAATAGCAATACAGTAAATAGTAGTATTTACTATTTACTTAGTAAATAGTTTGACAGTGTTGTGGAAATTATTTGTTTAGCAGAGTGACGGTGTTCGGGAAAAAACTGTTTTTGTGTCTAGTTGTTCTGGTGTGCAGTGTCCTATAATGTTGTTTTGAGGGTAGAAGTTGAAACAATTTATGTCCAGGAAGTGAGTGGTCTATAAATATTTTCCCGGTCCTCTTTTTGACTTGTGCCATATACAGATCCTCAATGGAAGGCAGGTTGGTAATAATTGCTTTTTCTGCAGTTCTAATTATCTGTTGAAGTCTGTGTCTGTCTTGCTGGGTTGCAGAGCCAAACCAGTTATAGAGGTACAGATAACAGACTCAGTAATTCCTCTGTAGAACTGTATTAGCAGCTCCTTGGGGAGTTTGAGCTTTCTGAGTTGGTGCAGAAAAAATATTCTTTGTTGTGCTTTTTTGATGACTTTTTTGATGTTAGGTGTCCCATTTTTTGTCTTGTGATATGATAGAACCTAGAAACTAGAAGGTCTCTACTGTTGATACTGTGTTGTCTAGTATTGTAAGAGGTAGTAGTACAGGGGGGTTTCTCCTAAAATCTACCACCATTTGTACAGTTTTGAGTGTGTTCAGTTCCAGATTGTTCCAGTCACATCACAAATACCTAGTACCTTTCAACCTAGTACCTTTCTTGTTCATAATCACAGAATCATATAATCACAGAATCATGATAACTGAAAACTGTTTCTAATTGCTCTTGATTGTTAATAATGTTAAATATTCAATATTGTTCTCCATTGAGCTTTTATTAAACATTAGCATTTTAAAAACAAAAGAAAATTCACAAGAAGTTGTGAATTTAACACAAGAAGTCTGAATGCAGATATGTCACTGAGGATCAGAGAATATAGTTATTACGCAAAGTAGCTTGAAGCTATCAATGTAAGGAGACAGGTGCTGCATCATTAGAAGACCACTGTCTTCCCCCCCCCTACCATTCCTGATGAAACATACTTTGTTGCCGACACTTTGGATTTGACAAGACTTAGATAAATTAAAGGGAACTCAGAAAGACCAATAACACTGATTAGGTGGTTGGACGGATTGATTTAACTGCCTGAAAATAATTGAAGCAAACATCAAGTTTGGAGGATTGTTTAAAATTGTACAAAGAGTGTTAATTAGAGGTAATGAGATAAAACTAAGAATAATAAATGTGAACTATTAGGTGAAGCATCCTAAGCATTACATTGCAGGCTAAGTTCAAAGAAAGACTGTGATTTGCCACTCTATTTTCCTTTGAAACAGCTGTGCCAAATTCAAGAGATCCAGACTCTACACATTTCTAAGAGTTTGCATGAGAGAAATTGTATTTTGAAGCAAGTACATCATAGCATGGGCCTTCATAGAATTATCCTCCATTTGTATGAATGGCAATATTACAAATGGTAAGTATCTAATTAATAGCCTATCTTTCTACTCAAAAGAGTGTGCATGTGGTAGATTGTTATTGAATATAGAACACAAATGTTTAAAAACAAAAGTTAATACTAAAATAGTTAAACCATTAAAGCCAGGTGAAAGAGATATATTTTATAAAAGTTATGAATGAGATAAGAAGAAACATTTTTTTGATTCTGGACTTTGATGAAATGGAAAGAGTGTTCCCTGGGTTTTCTGTCACTTCTAAGAATGACCCACACCCTTTCTGGCTTCTTCAGGTTGCTAGATAGTACTATGATAGGCTCAGCCCAGGAGGTATTCAATGTCTTTTTTTTGAAAGAGGGTGTTAACCTATTATCTAAAGCACCTGAAAGAGGACAATAGCAATGGATAGAAACTAATCAAGAAGAGAACAAACCTATAACTAGGGAGGAATTTCCTTACAATTAAAACAATCAATAGAATGACTTGCTTCTAGTATTTGTGGATGCTCTAACACTGGAGTTTTTAATAAGTGATTGGACAGCCATTTATCTGAATTGGTATAGGGCAGTTGTGAAATGCAGCCTGGTCACACCAGTTCTGCCTTACTGCTAGCAGCAATGAAGCTTGGCCCCATCTACTCACCCCTAACAATGTTTTGAACCTCCTACCCTTCCCTGCTCTTTTTTGACCTATATTCTCTTCATTTTTTTTAGTTTAACTCACTTGAATCACAGAGAACAGCTGTTCTGAGCACCTCCGCAGCCTTCCCAATCACCTGGGAAGCCTTCGGAATGGAAAATCCTCATTGTAAGGTGCTGGTGGGAGCACAGTTGGCGCGCAAAGTGTGAGCACAATAAACTGGTAGTGGAGCCAGTTGAATTGCACCACTGGTATAGTGGGTTGGACTATTACAGAATAACAGCATTGGAAGGGACCTTGGAGGTATTCTAGTCCAACCCCCTGTGTGAGCAGGAAATCCTATACCATTTCAGACAAATGGTTATCCAAACTCTTCTTAAAAACATCAAGTGTTGGAGAATTTATAACTTCTGGAGGCAAGTTGTTCCACTGATTAATTGATTTAACTGTCAGGAAATTTCTCCTTAGTTATAGGTTGCTTCGGTCCTTGATTAGTTTTCACCCATTGCTTCTTGTCCTGCCCTCAAGTGCTTTGAAGAATAGCTTGATTCCCTCTTCTTTGTGGCAACCCCTGAGATATTCGAACACTGCTATCATATCACCCCTAGTCCTTCTTTTCATTAAAGTAGATATGCCTAATTTCATCAACTGTTCTTTATATGGTTTAGCCTCCAGTCCCTTAATCATCTTTGTTGCTCTTGTCTGCACTCTTTCCAAAGTCTCAACATATATATATTTTTACAATCATGTGATGACCAAAACTGGATGCAATATTTCAAGTGCAGCCTTACCAAGGCATTATAAAGTAATATTAACACTTCACGTGATCTTGATTCTATCTGCTCTCTTTAAATTTATTGAAATTAACTTTCTCTTTAAGAGAGTTTGACTTTGTTCTATTGCTTGTGCTTGCATAATGTTGAATACCAATATTGCTTGATCACTCCCTACCAAGGTTCCTGTAACTTCAACACCTTCTAAAATTTCATCTCTGCTAGTGAGAATTAAGTCCAATATGGCTGATCCCTTGTTCCCTTCTCTGCTTTTTGGGAAACAAAGTTGTCTGCTGTTTGATCTTCCACTTAGTGCAGAGTTTGTCTCCCAGTTGATGTTAGGACTAGAAGATCTCCAAGGTCTAAAAAAAGTTGATTATCATCTAAAAGTTGATTATCTAGAACATTTTGGTCTGAATTGAGGTATGGCAACAGAATGGAATAACATTGATCTATCTGGCTGATGACATTTGTCATATTATGGATGGAGGAAAGCATCCAGAATTTAAAGCACTCAGCGGTGCTTTACTTCATCAACCATGATATCCTACTGGATTGCCTGAGGGTTGGGAATTGGGTTTCCTGTGCTTCAGTGGTTCAATTCCTTTAAAAGTGAATGGTTCCAATTAGTAGTGATGAAGGAAGAGTGATCAATCGAATGAACATTTATTTTTAGGGTCTCAATCCTCTGCTTTCTGTTTAATATATAAATGAAATGGCTATGAAACACCATCAGTATATCTTATTATATACTATCACATAAATCTACATCTTCACCCCAGGTGAAGCCAGGGACATTATGCAATTTTTTATCTGAGGCGTAGAAGTTACTGGGGTCTGGATGAAATGAAATAAATAAAAATTGAATCCTAACAAGATGTAGTTATTTTTTTATGCAGAAAGGTTCCTTTTCCAATTTTGGTGTTAATTCTGAATGGAATATTGTTACAAAATTTTCTGTTTATAGTTCATTCATTCCTTTCCTTTGTTAGATCCTGTAGTGAATGAAAATGATGACATTAAATGACAGAAGGAAAACTCACTACAATCAAATAACCCAGACAACAGAACCCAAAAAAGCCCACCCCTTTCCGATTTCATATAGATAAGAGGGAGAAAAGGTAACACATTTAGACTTGTAAGATTGTCTCACTATAGTTGTTCTATTAAACAGCTATCTATGATTTAGATTTACACAGTATCTATTTTTTATTTGGGTGTACCTATGGTAATAAGGGTAGCAGGACCCCACATATGTTTTTCCTCCCTTGTGATGAGGCTGAGGCTTTGTGGCACATAACCTTCATTGGTAGGGATTTTTATGTGAACCCAATGTTATCCTTTCAATGGATAACAATTTCAACCCTGGATTTTATTACTGTCTTCTAAGTTTTTTTTTTTTTTAAATCCACCCCTTTAGGGTGAGGGGTTGTTTTGGTCTTCTACAAATTTGACATTTTATAAAGTCCAATCCAAGTAATTTGTAACTGTTCCATCCAGTCTAATGCAGAGACACTGACAGGTAGACCAAACTAAGAATGAACTTCACAGGAAGGCTAAGATTACTTTTACTGAGAGTGATCATAATAAAAAGAAAATCTTGCAAGTCTGATAGCATTTCTATTCCCCTTTGTATACTCATGCAAATTAGGGAAATGCCTGTCTGGGCTACTTATGCATATTTTCTACTTGTTTTTGACTTTGGATCTATAAGTGTTTAATATCATTCAATAGGGAAGCCTCTAGATTTAACATTTTACCATTGCCAGTTTTAAAATTATTTCTATCTCAGATAACAGATTTTTTTTTTTTTTTTTTTTTTTGTATATCATGCAGTTGTCCATGAATTTTATTTAAAAAGGCCTTTGAATCATCATCAGTACATTTTCTGGTTTATTATATAATTCAGAATAAAATTTTAAATATTGACATTTTATGCCCATTAAAATTGTATACATCTAATTTCTTTCATCTTTAATAGTTGGAATCATTATCAGTTCAGAGTTTTGCCTAGTGTCAACATCAAGGTGACCAGTTGCAATTAACAGGATTTTATGTCTCTCTCTGCCTACTTTTTTTAGGAAAGGAAACAACATTTCTTGTTTTCCAATACTTTATCATTATAATTGTCCTCTGTGATTCCTCGGAAATAACAAGGGGTTTTTAGATCTTTTCTTTTTAATATGCAGTCTTCTTCATTGGGAACTAGAAATGAGATATGCCAATAATAATTATTTGGTTAAGTGTCCAGGATATGTGAAAATAGAATGACATAACATTATATTTCTGTATCACCTCTGCAATCTACCCTAATCAGGGTATGCTGATGTGAGTCAGATCATTTTATTCAGAAATTGTGCTGTATTAAATGTTATTTTCAGATTCTGGCTATACACGAGGTATGTTGTTTTAATATGGGCCTCTCACTGAGCCATATGTGTAATATGTGGATAAAGATACTTATCTCTCTCCCCCTTATAGAAACACCAATCAAATAATATATCAGTGGGATCTTCCACTCTTCAGCTGCAATTTTATTAGAGTTATACACATTATCTGATGTGTTGCTGTTGTTGTCTTACTGTATGTCACACCCATGCAAGCCTCTGAGTTGTTCTGAGTAGTCTTGATTTATGAAGACAAAAGAAAAGACAAAAATACCTAATTACTTTTGTTTTCATTTTGTTTAAATATCTCGATTAAAAAAAGCAGCTGCTAAATTTTGATGGTTGGTTAATTAAATGAGTTTTTTTTTAATATCAAAATCCAACTGTTATTTTACCAATATTTCCCTGTAGTGTTATTATTTTGCACAAAAGATGTCATCCTCAAATACTATTTGAATCATGCTCTGAATGATTGTTACCTTGCCTTTTTTTTCTCAGGACTAAAATTTATTTTAAATCTGTCCATATACAGTATTAATGAAAAGTTGCCATTCTGAAATATCCCTAATTCTCTTTTCTCTGTAAATTTTGTAGGAATGATAAATATATCATGGAAACTCAGCCTGACAACAGATGAGTTTAAGCTTCTGAAATTTGCATTCTTTATTTTTTTAATTGTTTTCATGATGAGTGGATGCTTCATTAACCCCTTTATTGCTGATATCCTATGGAGACTTGATGTGTAGTCCTAATTATTTTAAAATAAACTTCTTTGTTATTTAGCTGGTGATTAAAAATACATTAAAATGGCAACTGAAGACTATTTTTGTTCATTAGCTAATCTTAAAAAAATTAATCATCTAGTAAGTGATTAATTTTCATATTCTTAAAATAATAAGTACACAACTGTAAAAATTATTTGTGTTACTTCTATCAGTTAATTAGCTAAATCACAGGAGACAAGGAACCAGAGAGAATGATTATTTTCTATTAATCAAACTGAAAAGGAATAAAAAGATTACTCTGGTTTCTAATAATATTTTAACAGTTTAGCGCTAGAACTAGAATAGTGGATTAAGCGAAATATTGTTTCAGTGAGCAAAACAAAACTCTGATCCAGAAAGAGCAAGACAGATTTATGAGCATAATTATTTGGTCTGGTATTAATTGTGGGTGTGTCCTTGTAAGAAAAACTTTGCAGGACAAAAATGTGTGAAGAAGTGTGCTGCCTGATTGTCAGACCTAGGACAGAATGGATTTTTGTTGTTTTTCTTTTTGCATTAGGCAAAAAGAGTTAGAATCAACAGGGGCCAATTATTAAGAAGTGTATATTCTGTTAAAGGTAAAGAGAAACATTACATGGGTCATAAGAATTAAAGAAGAACAGTACTGCTTCAAATCAAGGTCTGTTCAACAGAAATAAACCTATATTTTGTAATAAATTCTTGCATTTTTTTTCTTCCTCTCTAACCACTTTTTATTTTTTTCTACTAATGATCATACTGAAATACATTATTTGTGTTTCCTGTTTCTTCTTTAGCCTTGCAAACAATCTAGAATATGAAGTCATTTGTCCACAATCTCATTCAAAAAGCTGAGTGACAGGCCTCAAACAAGATACCCTCCTTTTAGAGAACAGTTCCTGAGTGTAGGTTATCAGAATGAGGAAGAGCATGTTCTTATATGTACCCCAGCACACTTTAATCATTCCTGATGAAAAATAACTGATTAGATCAATTCATTAAGCTTTGCATCACAATTAAGCTTCTCTTTTAAGACCAGACTTAACAACCTTCTTTCAGCACTTCTATATAAGCAATTTAATAAGATTTCTACAAGTGGTCAAATTTGTCCTTCTGATGAACAGCTATTACATTGTCCATTTTATTATGATACTCAAAGAAGGCTTACCTTTCCTCTTTTTCATACAACTCCAAGTCAAATTGAAAAAAAAAAATATTCTGGGTTTCTTCTATTGAAAAGTCCTCACACATATAACATAGTCAAGCTTTCAAAATAACAGTAACACATGTAAATAATTTGTCTCAGGCTAACATTTGTAATTTCTTTTTGTATCTTAGTAATTATGTTCTGTTTTGATTAATATTTCATTTTTTTATTTCAGTTATGGGATAATCCATATACTGACAAATTATTTTAAGTTAAATATTTATTTTCTCTTTTACATTTAAATATAAGTTTTATTCAATAATTTTAATTTTAACAGAGTACCCTGCTAGAATTTTTTTTTTTAAAAAATCTGTTTATTCATTGCATATTAGTAACTGAAATGTATTGCATTCTGTTTCTCTGACTCTACATGTTGGCCATTGACTAAAATTAACAAATCTATTGATCAAGCTTCTTCTACATAGTCATGTGGTGAAGCTTGTGAAAAAAGTTAGAAAACTAAACTCACATATAAAATCAGAAATCAAGAGGTTCAGATACACCCCACCAAACTCCTCTTTCTTGTTCCTTTTACCATTACCACATAAAGCATCTTGGTTATTCCTCATCTTAAAGTATCTCCATGGCAAGAACTGTTCTTAAGACAACAGTGCATATCTCAGATTTATTAAGTGATTCAACAGACTTTATACATGCACTTTTATTTTGTCAGATCTTCAAACCAGTTTCATGATTCTTCATATCAGAATTTCAGAAAAACAAAAATTAACTTAAAAGTAAGATTTTGCTGATTCATACGTCCCTACTGCATCCTGCATAGAAATTAACATAGGGAATGGAGCGTTGGATTTAGATTTTTATTTTTGCAAATCCCATTTTGATTTTCTGGCTTGAGAGCACTGAGCACAAATATAAGTAAAGGGGGGGGGGAAGTAATTAGAAAATAAACTACTGAAAATTTAACCGCATATAAGACAAGTCCTTCAAAGGCATACATTTCTAGGCCTTTAGCTCTGCTTGGAAATTCCTATAATTTCTCATTCAGTATAGAAGTGAAAATGGGAAAAGAGTTCCTGGAAATAACTGTTCTAGAGATCCTCCTTGCCTGATCATGAATCAGTCATGAAAATAATAATGGATAAAACATGACTGGTAATAATTAGACAATTTGCAATGGAGGGAACTTGCATCTAATTATCTTTCTAAAACATTCTTCAACTCTATCAGTATTTGCTGTGATCTAAAGAGGATGCTAAAAGGCAACATGAAAAAGACCAACCATACTTGTTTATTTTTAAATTGTTTTTCAAAATGACTTGTATAATCTTATTGTACATATTACACAGTATGAACAACTTTAAAATTTGTAAAAGTTTCACAGACCAGCACTGTGAAGCACTTTTAAACATTAGTGTTGCCTCTTAATATTAACAAAGAATGCTTATAAAAGACTTTCTATGCCTCTACTGGAATAAATGTGCAATATTCTAAAATAAGCTCAGAATGTGTATAGCATTTGAGAAATAACATGCGGTGAGTTTTTTATTCAGGTGTGTGCTGAACACCTCAAATTGTAAATGTGTAAGATCTGCAGAAATACCAATGGCTCACTATCAGAATAAACAAGACATATTTACATTATGCTTTTAAACACCCAGATAAATTAGATGTGAATCAGAAGTTTTAGACAAGTACTGAGTGTTACTGATTTCTTTGCCATTTTCTCCAGAGTTGTTTACAAAATGTATGTCTTGATTGAAAAGTGACATTATTATTCTGAGAACAACCACTACTACCACTACCACCTCAACAAAACAAAAACAAGACAATAATATCACTGCATAAATTCATCTTTGGATATGAATCACAGCACCCTTCCCAGTCAACAGAACCAATATTTTCATTTACACTGGTGCAAACTTGCTTCTATATTTCAGATGTTTTCTATTTTAATTTGGATTTCATATAAAATATCAGACTGATCTAGACAACGAGTAGGCATATAAATAAATAAGATACTCATCAGATAATAACAACAAACTTGAACTGAGATAATTTTAAATTCAAAGTGAATAAACAGGCTCATCGGAAATGTAGTCAGGATGTTTAGCCGATGCTATTAAACATTATTTTAGTTTAACTAGCACCTGTGATTAACTTACAGAAATTATCTAGGGATCTATGTGAAACAGAAGGCAAGGTCTTCAGGTTTCTTAATGATTTTAGAATGTGTCTCTGGAAAGAAAACATCTTGTTCATTTTTAATTTTTCAATCTTGCATAACATTACAAGCCCCAACCTTTTTCTCGTATTTGCCATTCTATTTCTTGATCTATTTCCTCTTCGAGTCATCAATGGAAAGCTAAATAAATGTTTTAAATGGAAATTTTTGAGCATAAAACTTACAGATCTTAATATAGAACAGTATTTATTAACACTATGTTAAGACAAATTTAGAAAAACAAAACAAAACAGATGGAATGGGTGAGAATGTTTAAAATTAATATACTACTGAAACACAAGTTGTCAAAATTATGGATATGCTTTTGGTTTCTAACTATGAACCACCTAGATTTAATATAATACATTATATTATGTATCTGCCATGGATAAATAGCAGAGGTGAAATTCAACAGGTTCTAGCAAGTTCACTAGAACCGGTAATAAATTTTCTAAGCAGTTCGGCGAACCAGTTGTTAGAAGAAAAAAATTGTTTGTTTGTTTTTTCACTTTACAAGGTTAATCCTGTAAGGAAGGCAGGAAAAAAACATTCTGGTGTTGTTTCTTTATTGCCCTGCTTACAGAAACTGCACCCACTCACATGACACCCCCAGCCACAACCACCAAGCCACACCCACAGAACCAGTAATAAAAAAAATTGAATTCCATCACTGGTAAATAGTATATTTATCTACCTATTTGGTTAAATGGTAAAAAAAATAGAGCTGTTCTATTCCAGTCCTACAATAGCTTCAAATGGCTTCTGTTTT
Organism: Myanophis thanlyinensis; assembly: GCA_017656035.1. Classification (NCBI taxonomy): domain Eukaryota; kingdom Metazoa; phylum Chordata; class Lepidosauria; order Squamata; family Homalopsidae; genus Myanophis; species Myanophis thanlyinensis. The sequence continues at coordinate 15,291 of JAEANM010009748.1, forward strand.
TCCACTCTGCTTTATTTCTTTATTTCTTCATGCTTAGCATGACATAAAAGTGTGTTAGGAAGGAAGGAAGGAAGGAAGGAAGGAAGGGATTTCATTATTAAACTACCAAATAGAACACATTTTCACAGGAAACGTATTTTAATTTGAAATTTTGGCAGCTTCAAAATATTACAGAAAACCACCAACCATAGAAAAATAAAAAATAAAATATAGTAAGGCAACAAATCGATTTAATATTCAAGTACTATATGTTTATCTGGACCATGAACAGAAAACAATAAAATGATCTGAAATTTTCTCTATCTGCCTATCTATCTCTAGTTTTTTTTATATATATAAACATTTTTTATTTTTTATTTTATTGAACAATCACATCATCTATCAGTTTGTGTGCAGTTTGAGTGAGTAAAATATAATCTTATACAATCCACATTTGCCTTTTCACAATATATTATAACCATAAAATCATAGCTTGATACATCTTATACATAATATCATACTATGTTCAATAGTGTATACCACTTTGCATTCTCTTAAACTCTAAAAATTAAAAAAAAGAAATATTACTTCTTATTTTTATTATCAAGCCATTGAGAAAAGGTTTCCCATCTCTTATTGTATTCCTTCATATCTTTTTTCTTATTTCCATAGTCAATCTGTCCATTTCTGCACACTTCAATATTTTTTTAATCACTTTCCCCTCTGTTGGTACTTCTTCCAATTTCCAATTTTGAACAAATACTATTCTCGCTGCTGTTAGAACATGTAATACCAAATAAACATTTTCTTTACTATAACTCTTTTGTATTATGCACAATAAAAAAAAAATTCTGGTTTCAGATCTATATGTAATTTAGTCATTTTTTCTAGCCATGTATGTATCTTCGTCCAAAATTT
>JAEANM010009749.1:0-16186 GCA_017656035.1 Myanophis thanlyinensis
GGCTGTGTGATGGCCTTGTGAGTTTTGTTGTTGTGATATCCTGGGTCTTGTGCTGTAATTTCCTGGGTCGTTTGTTGCGTAAAAGAGATCAAATAGTTGAACACTGATAAAATACCAGGAGATGCTTTTAAATTGATTGTTGTTCAATTCCAAACTATGTGCAATTGAGCTTCTCCCAGGGTGCCACCTCTGAAAAGGCCCTGTCTCCCATAAGCATTTGCTGCTCCATATTTAACAACAATAATAACAATAAGAAGAAGAACATTTATATGCTGCCTGACTGCCAGCAACTTTGATTTTTCTTTCTTTCTTAGAGAAGATTTGGCAGAACCAATCTTCAGATCCTGGAAGAATGTTATCCAATAAGGTTATACAATTATAAGGCATTACTTTTCCAATGACATGGTGTCAACTATTGTATTTTTAAGTCACTCAGGTCTGAGATAGAGCTGGAGGTGCTGGGAGACACAGATGGATTAAAACTTGATTTCACTGCCATCTGCAGCTATGGCTCTGCCTTCCCACACCAGAAGAAATGTTCTCATATTAAAGTTGGAGAACAGGTAAGTAGATTATGATTTTATCAATGTAATTTCCCACTGCAAAGCCAATTACAGTTGGGATCCTGAAATGAAATTTGGCATAAACTTGTGATCTGCTGAGTATTGCTAAACTACAACTCCCTGGATTCCTCTCTATTGGCTATCTTGAACAGGATTGCTAGGCACCAAAGTTCAATAACTTCTGGAGAACTGCAAATTGCCTTCCATCCTGGTCTTAATATGAACTGCCAGTTGGTATAAATTAGTGATCAAGAGGCATGGCAAATACTGAGATATTGAAATGCACTGTCATTGAAGCAAGCTGTTGGTTGGCAAGCTCAGTGCTTCTTCTATGTCTTGCATTTTTCCTCCTAGAGCTCAAGTCAATATGTGTGATGCTCCTTTCCCCCCTAAGGACATCAACTCTATAAGGAAGGATGGGCTGGGTCACAAACTCGCTGCATCATATTGCCATCACGTTTCATATTATATCGACTTTTCCCCCCTTCATGGAGCTAAGGTGGCCGTGGCCTACACGTGACACATCCAGCCCACTGGCCAGGTTTGACACCCCTGAGCTAGAGCCAATCAGTTGCTTCTTGCAAATCAGCTGGAACATCATGGTGGAGAACAGCCATTTTCCTTTGGATAGAAAGTTTATTTTTGTTTATTTGATTAGATTTAGAACCGCTTGATCTAAGATAACTCTGAGCAGCTCACTATTTAAATGAAATAACATAGAAAATATACATCACAGTATAAACAAACAGAGTAGCATGCCTGAATAAAAGCCTATGTACACAAAAACACATTTAACTGGAGTGGCCACACCAGAGGTGAAATTCAGCAGGTTCTAGCAGGTTCGCTAGAACCAGTAGTAAATTTTCTAAACAGTTCGGAGAACCAGTTGTTAGAAGAAATCTCCTTTTGTTTTTTTATCCTTTACAGGGTTAATCCTATAAGGAAGGCAGGAAAAAAACATCCTGGTGTTGTTTCTAACCTAATCTTTATTGCCCTGCTTATAGAAATGGTCCACCCAGTCACATGGCCCCCCCAGCCATGCCCACCATGCCACCCCCACAGAACCGGTAGTAAAAAAATTGAATTCCACCACTAGGCCACACCCACCCTGCCTGGGAGAACAGCCAGGTTTTCAAGGCCTTCTGAGATACTATCAGAGTAGGCTCCTTATGCTGGATCTCATTTCGGAGGGCAGGCACCACAACAGAGAAGGCCTGGCTGCTAAATCTTGATAGATAGCATTGTTTTAATAAGGAGCCCAGGAGCTGCTCAATTCTGCCACTCTCACCAGGCAGGCAGAAACCATAGGTTTAAAGGATCTCTTCCAAATTAACTTGATAAAAACCTGTCATCATGCTGCTTTCCCAACAGGAAACTGCTGAGAAGCATCCTATATGGTGGGATTTGGGGATTGATTAAACAGATGACCACTGCCTCAATGCTTGACTTGGTGGTGCTCATGCACCTAAAATCTTAATGTGGGACTATTCTACCTTGATTCATCTCTTCAAAAAATGTGGTTTCTCTGCATATGCAAAATCTATTTTTCTTGAGTAAATTCCCCACTGCTTGAAAATGGGGCAGGGAAATGGTTGGCTTGTAACTTTGCTTTATGGATTGCTTCACTTGAAGTTTCATTGAAGCAATCAGCAATTCAGTTTTCCTACATACGGTCAGCTAAATTCAGGACTCTGGTAGCACTATTTGCTTTGCACCAATTTTTATTAAAGGCATAAATTTTCATGGACTGCACTTCATCATATGTACAAGACTCCTGTGTCAGATGATTCCAGACAAAACCTGCAGTTTGTGTCCATATATTCAAAACACTTATATTTCATACATTATCCAGGAAGATTCCAAGGAAGGTAAATAGCTCCCTGAGTTGATCTCAACTCCTGGAGGGAGACACATCTATGTTATATGTTATTTTGTTGGCAGCAATATGGGAAGAGTTGCCTTTTTCTGGCTTTCAACTTCTCAGCTCTGAGATTTTGTGCTATAAAACAGTACTGTACTTATCTACCCTGTATTTCACAAACGGATGCAGTTAATATTTCCAAGTTAGTTTTCGTTTTAAATCTTTACTTTGTGCTTTGTACACTTAAATGATGAAAAGTGCCATTCACATGGGTGGTTTTTCCCTCTCTGTTCTTTAGGTCACTTTCAATATGACTTTAAGTTTAAGCCCTTCAGCTTGTGGTGAAGGGAGAAGGAAAGTCCTAATCAAGCCCACTGGTCTAAACGAAGCATTGGAGATTGAGATCCAGCCTGAGTGCAGCTGTCATTGTCAGAAGGAAGCAGAGGTTAATAATTCCAAGTGCAACTACGGGAATGGTTCTTTCGAGTGTGGGGTATGTGTGTGTAACCCTGGCTACATGGGTCCAGACTGTAAATGTGGTGAAAAAGATGCACTGAGTACAGGGTCCTGCAAAAGTTTCCCAGAACAGATCTTGTGCAGCGGAAGAGGCAACTGCTACTGTGGACAATGTATTTGCCACCCTTCAGCATATGGAAATATATATGGGCCATACTGTGAATGTGATGATTTCTCCTGCGGCAGATTTAGAGGGTTGGTCTGTGGAGGTAAGTCTGCTCTGAATTGTACTTTCCTTCTAACTACATAGTAATAAGGATACAGTAAGGCATTAAAAGTGTGTACATACAGGTAGTCCAAAATTTCTGTTGCTAAGTGAGACAGTTGCTAAGTGAGCTTTGTCCCATTTTACGATCTTTCTTGCCACAATTGTTAAGTGAATCACTGCCATTGTTAAGTTACTAATGTGGTTGTTAAGTGAATCTGGTTTCCCCCATTGACTTTGCTTGTCAGGTCACAAAAGTTGTTCGCATGACCCCCGGAACATTGCAACCCGTCTTAAATATGAGACAGTCATAAGTCACTTTTTCCAGTGCTGTTGTAACTTTGAGTAATCACTAAACGAACTGTTGTAAGGACTACCTGTATTATGCAGTTGCGTACATTGTGTGTAAATGCACGTGGACAATCAGAGGACAGCCATGATTTAATGGATTGTTTCAGAGAATGGGAGTTCATGTTTCAGAAAAGCCTGATAAATCAGAAAATATATCATTCTCACAAATTTACATACATCACTATGCAGTTCACCTAATTTGATGTAAGTGTAACCCAATTTAATATAAAGTTAAGTATCTTATCTGGATTCCTCCACGTGCAATAGATTTTATTTATTTTATTTATTGTCATTTGGGGCTTTCCATGTACAGATGGAAACTTGGACTCTTCGATCATAAAGTCCAGTAAATAAAGATCCCTTAAATCATTGTGTTAATATATGTATGTGTTTGTGGAAGGGCCACTATAAAAATTCTCAGTTTTTCTTTTGAATTATAATACAATTTTTAAAAACTCAAGAAGTAAACTTCTTTATTTTGCTTTTAAACATTTCCAGGTGGATCAGGAGTTCTTGTTTTATTGAGCATAAGATGTAGCAGTCAAAGATCTAAACCTTCTAATATACAATATGTTAATGTGGTTTCTTTTTGTACTGGAAACCATGAAGTATTGTTTCATTTATATTCTTAAGGAAGCTTTTCTAAATTTAGTCTCCCTTCACCTACCTGAAAATATACTGCATAGAAACTAGCAGAACTTATTTCAGGATAAACAGATGTAGGAGCTCACATTACGACAAAATAATAATGCAACCGTACTTCTATAGAATTGATAGGAGTATGCTGTCATTACAATGATATTTATATTTATATATACATTTATATTCAAATCTTTTCCAAGGGGAGGAATTAAAATGCAGGAGGGGTAAAAGTTAATTGGGAAGAGAATATTAAATGAACGTGTGCATTGTTAAGGAATTTGCAAAGTACATTTGGATACGTTGGCTGAATTGAGATTTAAGGATTGAACCTTAATGTCATCTTTTCTCATAGTAGTTCCAAATACTTGTGGCACTTTGCTGGTAGTGTTACACAACTACTTGACAAGAACCAAAAGCATTTGTGTAGATTTCTTTTGGAAGATCTGTAGTTCTCTGAAAGTTGGAATGCTCAATTTCATTATTCTGAATAAGCAGTCATATGACTTGGTCTGTAAGCTGAGGAAAAGATCTTAGCTAGCACTAAAGACAGATGTACCAAAGTTTGGTAGATGGGCTGAAATACAATTCCCTCTATACTGTTAGAATTGTTAAAATAGCCTGTTTCAGTGAGGCAATGAAACATATTGAGTTCTCTGTGGAATAAACAGTTCTGTTTTATTTTCATTATGTCACTCCTGTGATAGGAGACAGATAGATAGATAGATAGATAGCTGATTTACCTACCTTCCTATCTACCTGATGTCTGTCATGCTTTCTACCAATAAAGTAGGGTTTGAAACTCAACAGCTCCCTATTTTGTTTATGTAGTCCTAACAAAGCACTTTAATATGGTCCCTATTTGGAAAGTTTCTTTCCAATTATATACAATAACGTCTTGACACAACATTCCACAGAGGATTGCTAGCAATTTTCAAAAATTAGGAAGGAAGGGCAATGATGGAAGCATTTGAAGTAGGGTTGACTTCCATATTTTTCCTTAGGCAATGGGGACTGTGATTGTGGTCAATGCATTTGCCACCCTGGCTGGACCGGTGAATACTGTAACTGTACGACAGATACCAACAGTTGTATTTCTAATGATGGTGTCATCTGCAGTGGAAGAGGCAAATGCGTGTGTGGAAAATGTGTATGCACAAATCCTGGGGTTTCAGGCAACATCTGTGAAAAATACCCTACATATGATGATCCTTGCAACTCTAAATGGTAAGCTATTTCTTTGACTATGGTTAGCAAACTCTTATTTTTTTTTTCACGTATCTGAATATACAATAGGTTTTCAGAGGAACTGAATATTCTTCAGTGTTTATATTGGTAGTTGTGTATTCCCTATTCCCTAAAATCCTAATACATTTTGTATTCCTTTCATTACTCTACACATTCTCTTATCTGTACATTTAATATATTTGTGTTTATTTACATCTTTTTATGCTGAGGTCCATTTTAATTGTTTTTTTCCATCCATCAGGGTGACCCTGAAAGGATACTGTAATCTACAATCTGAGAATTCCAATAAGGTTGATTATAATTAGTGTAAATGTCCAATAATGCATATCAGTAGTGTCAGAAAATGAGAAGTGATGTAAAGCAGGAGGGGGTACAACCTACCTCCCCAGGCCCGTAGACACCTATCAAAGCCTTGGTTATCCAGCAAGTACTAGAGACCTCCCAAAGTTTGCTGCTAAACTGTAATTTTTAATCTTCCACTCTTTGAACTTCAGCTTTGACATGCTACTCATGTATAATTATCAGCCTGAAAAATATGGCTGGAGAACAAGGTGTTTTATTTATTTTTTCTCATACTGGGATTGGCTTCCTCTCCCTTTACAGACTTTCTAAAAAGAAACAAACACAATCCAAGAATACCGGATACTTGAGGTCAGAGGAGGAGCCACTCCCTCCTACTTGTCCTCCTCCATGAGATCTTCCCTACCTGCTCTTTCTCCAGCAATAGGCAGGTGCCCAGCTAATTAATTCTGAGAACCCTTCAAAGCATGTTTGGGGTGGCAAATGACTGCACAAGAAGTCCAAAACAATGAAGCCATTACACTGAGAGACAAGCGGCAGTGAAATGAATGGGGTATGGGCCAGTCTGCTGCAGTCTGTTGCCCAAGGAAGCCTTCAGAAAGGCTCATTCAGTTGTTGCTTTGTCCCATGTCACCAGAGGTATTTTACCATTTTTATAAGATGACTAGCTGATAACCCAGCATTGCCCAGGTATTTATCCCTATCTTGTATTAGACAGGAAAAGGAATGAATTACGTATATCTAGTGTGAACTGCGAGGCGCCTTTCTTTCCTCTCACTTCATCCTCTTTTTAACCTCACTCTCAACCTTTTATAAGGGAAGGCAAAAGGCTCACCCTCTTGAAAGATGGCCTCCAGGTTTATGTGTCTCCCACTGCCATCATTGGCTTCCACACCACATGATCCGACCAAGGCAATCAAGCCATGCTCTGCTCTGTGACCCCCTGTAGCTAATTGCTGAGGCTACCTCTGCATTCCACCAAGCTCCCCTTGACCCGCCTCAATGAGCGCAAGCTCAGATACATACACAAACATACACACACACTTAGGGCTGCTAGGGGTGTCTTACCCCCGCAGTGTTTGTTTCCAGAGAATAAATAATCTGTATACCAAGATTGGTTGAAATTGGTCAAGGTGTTCCAGAGTTATGCTGGAAAATACACACATACATCAATTTTTATATAGAGAGATGACATCAGTGTAGGATATTTTAACCTTCTTCTTTAAGCAGCCCTACATACAGTATTTGTTGTCTTCAGTTGCTCTTTAAAAAACTCATTTTATTGTTGCTGTGAACTAGAAATAGGATTAGTATTTTCATTTTGTCTATGTTAGCAATCTGATTGCTAGTTCCATCCATGATCTAATTGTTATTACTGATTTCCCTTGATCTTTTTCCTCAATGAAGTGTGAGGAACTGAACCTGGGCCCTTGATTCATCATTAGCTTTCTTATTCTCTGTGTACCTTTCCAGGAAAGTTTGTACTGTATTTCCAGTTTGCCAAAATCAGAATAATAATAAATCAAACTGGACCTCTTAAGCCTATCTGAATTTTACATTCTCCAACTACAAGCAAGCTGTTTTTCCCCTCAGACATCCGGAAGCACTGGGAACATTTCCTGATATAATTTCAGATATTTATTTCTGTTCAAGCTGAGAGGAAGTTGCCTGGCAGCTGTTTTATAAATAAATGCAGTTGTTAAATCAAAGCCACAGACAAATTCCAATTACTCGTTTTACATCTTAACCATATTGCTAAACACCAGCCAATGCTACTACAACGCTGTAGCTTGATTTGCAAAATAATGGTAATGCCAGACATCAGGATGTTTTCCAGGCCAGTTACAATCAGCCAGGTCTGTGAGGCACATTTGCTACTACAGCTGCTGATAGTTTATTTATTTATATATCACATTTAGATACCTCCCATCTCCCTCACAGTGTCTGGGTGGTATACAAGTGAAACATGTGGAAGTGAAAGGATTGTACTGCCCTCTTTGACCTCCAACTGATATTACTGTTAGTCATTGCTGGGACTTGCTGTGGGAGAATAACTTTGGCCCACTTTCTGTTCTTTTAATTTTTTTTCAACCAGAAAGCTCAGGCTTGGCTCCAACCCCAGTTTGCTCATTAATTAAACTTTCTGACTAGCCTGTGTGGGTGTTGGATCAATTCAGGGATTTTGATTACTGCTCCAATAATTCAGCTGATTTATATATCTGAAAAATCATGTAGTGTACCAATCCATTAATTTATACACACACACACACATTTTAATTTCTAAGATATCAAGCTTTTACTCTGCACCAAAGCCAAATGTGTCATGGTTATTGGAGTTTATGTTCTCATGAAATTGCCTTCTTCTCATCCCCATCTCATACTGTAGATGATAAAAAGAAATATATAAAGTAGTGACTTAATTACAAGTATAGGCAAATTCAGTAACTCTTCATTCTCTGTAAGGTTACTAACAGGTATTTCTTCATCCCATACTCCATCCCTTATCTATAAAATAAATCCATAAAACATCAATTTTTGAATCCTGGTGTCAGTAAAATGTCTAAAGAATTGACAAAACTTTACAAACAGAGAAAACCTTATTTTATCCTTTTCAAATAAACCAACTTTTTTTAACCAACATAATAATTAGTACATTCAAATGTGGTAGAATTTTATTTCTTTTCAATTCTTCTTTATCCCATCACACAGACTTCAAGGATTTAATAAGCCTCTTTCTAGAATCTAGATCTAATAAGAAAACATTTTACAGGTCACCATCTTTGTTTATCATTTGTATTCTTGCTTTCATTTTCAAAACTTCAGCCAATTTCTTTTGTATATCCAATAAAACATTCTTTTCCAAAATCATTTTCTTGGCCTGTTATTTATAAGTCCACCTTCCGTACTTTCTCCATCTTGTCAAACAAAATTAGCTCTACATCTGTCACTCCCCTTCATTACCATCTTTTGGATATAGCATATCCACAGAATCAGATATCATTATTGACACTTTTGACACTGTGGTTACTAAATTGTGGCTCCATTCTCCATTGACATTTCCAATGTTATGACAGTTTTTATCATTTGGTAAATCCAAGTTAATCAACACAAAAGGAAGAGTTGCATTTTTTTCTTCTTCTTTTTAGAATCTCTACTCCCCTCCAGTGTCCAATTTTCTACAATCATAAAACTCGCTTATCATTGTTATGAGCAAAGATAACCAAAATAATTCTGGCTTCCACGAGAAGCTACTTTTTTTTAATCTGGTAAGCATCCAAAGAGAGAAAAGGGGTACCACCAGAATTTTTTTCTTCTTTCTTCTTTTCCTTTCCTTTTCTGTGTTGTACATTCTAAATGCTGAGAATCACTTATTCATTAATGCAGATCTTTCATAAGGTGCTTAAAAATGATACAGTGTATGTACTCTCTTTTGATTCTTATTGCAAAGGAGATAGATAAATCATTGTACCATCTTTCTCAGGAGCTGTGTGGAATGTTATCTAGCGTCTACTGATCTACTGCATCAGGAAGACTGCGCTGAAAAATGTAAATTGGTTGACGCAATGATCAGTCATGATGAAGGTCTGTACTTTAATTTATTGCTTGGCTATTATTAATTGTAGCAATCGGTTTACTAGTTCTTGCTGCTTGCATGTGTGTTTGTATGTGTGTATGTTTGTGGTGTGTTTGTGATGCGCACATAGGATATGTGATTATACCTATATTTTCAATTGTCCCTTGTGGAACATTTTTCAGTAGCATTAGGCTAAAGCTACTCAGGCTCAGGGTTTCAGTGTTGCATTGGCTTGTCTGTTGATGTTCTTCTGTGATTTATTTGCAATTTATCACAATGAAAGTGAAGATGTAACGGCTACAATACTCCCTATTCTCTTCAGTCTGTGTATAAAAGATCACAAGATTGACAACTAAGGTTTTTTTTTAATTAACTATGTTAATAGTTAGTGTCCTACATACCTGAGACAACAGAGTAGGAATAGATATCCAAGGATGGACTGCATACTAAGTACAGTTGAATAGTTGAAAAGATAATAAGAATCAATAACTGTATTCAGTATACATTTGCATGAAGTAGTTGTCCTACTCTTCTAATAATCAATCTAGTCCTGGTTTTTCCCCCATCTCTGTGCTATGAACATCCTTGGCTGCAATGCTGGATTATTACTAAAGGGAGAAGTACGCAGAAAACTCACTTCAACATGAAAGATGGGGAAAGAGCTATTACAGCTACTCTTACTTGCTCTTCCTCCCTTCTCAATCTGTCTTTACTGGCAGATTTTATTTCCACATTTCAAACATTAAATATTTTCTCTCCATGTGCCAGGTTGACCAGAATTCAGCTGGGTATTAGTGAGAAAGGGAAAAAAAAGGAAAAGAGCAAATTTTCATTATTTGTTCTTTAGCTGAGTTTATTTAAATATATTTCCAAACCTCCTAAACAGTTGAAGCTCTCCCACAAAGGGAAAGTCAAAACCAGTACTGTAAATGTAAGAAGAAGAAAATAAATAATACAAATTAAAAGATGCACAGAATGAAATCAGAATACAGGACAACAGCAGTCTGAAAGAATTTACAACCAATGCTTGTCTGTTTATAAAAGAATTTAGAGGAGTATTGAATCTGCATTTGATGCCCCAAAACACAATATCAAGCCAATGCCTCAGAGCTACTACCCCATTGGATTATTCAATTGGGGGCACCTAAAGATTGTCTCAGAAGTTATCTTGGGCATCAGTATTATATTTCTAGCAAGAGATTCCCAGATTGGAATGCAAAGGAGATAAACCAGGGAGGGGCATTGACTAGCCAGGCATTGGTACACGGGGGAAATATGAGAAAAGGGTATAGATCTGTGGTGGCGAACCTATGGCACGGGTGACACAGGTGGCATGCACAGCCATCTTGCTGGGCACACAAGATGTCGGCCAACTTACCTCCAGCTGAGCATGCACATGCGATTGACAAATGCATGCATGCACGATTACCGAGACCCAGTTGATCATTAGGCCTCCACTGTGCATGTGTGCAATTGCAGCAGGAAATCCAGCTGGTCTTCAGAGCTCTCCTGCGCACGCACACACAATTGCTCGTGTGTGCGCGAGTGCCTTGCACGTGCAAAAGCTGCATGTATGCACAGATGGTGCAGCTGCATGTGCAGAGCACATGGAGAAGCCCACACGCAAGTGCAGATGGCACGCACAAAATGCGTACTTTTTGGCACTCGGTAAGTAAAAGGTTCGCCATCACTGGTATAGATTTTGAATTCAGGGAATATGTAAATATAGGAATTAGCCTTAATAATCTGAGACTGCCAACTGCTTTCACTTTCCTGTGTAATAAAAAAGATCTTATCCATCCATGTTGTGCTGAGTTTCTGGAAAGCCTCAGCTAAGTCAGCCACCCCTCTGGGGAGATGTACATTGAAGCCTTGTATAGGAAGAGGTAAGCCACCCTATTTATCTGACCACACAGACTGAAAGATCTTCTCAGTTCCAATCCACGTGACAGATGCTTTTTTAAAAAAATGTAGTCCAGTCCAGTGCCAGCAGCCATAGCAGTCAGCCGTTCAGTAAATCTTAATCCAAACACAGTGAACTACTTTAGTATCCTTAGGCTACTGTGTTTTATAGTGTACAAAAAGATTTCAGTGATGTGTTCCACTATCACTTAAGTTGTCTAGTGACAGTCTCCTTAATAATGATGTTCCGTGGTACCTGAAATAGTTATAAATCAAAAGATGTGTTTTACAATATACATCTTTGTTACATTGTATGCAATATAATACCTCCAAATTAGATGTTTGTCCACTCTCTGGAGATCTCTCACAATTTAAGGAGCATTTCAAATTATGCAAGCTAAATACACCAGTTGTTTCTTATACCAGTGAGATTCCGAGAGAAATACGACTTTCAGCTGCCAATCAAGAAATATAATTCTCTAAATCATCTAAATGGTGAGGAAAAAAGGAGAACTTTTTATCTGTAACCAGAATGAATACTAAAGATAACTGTAGTGGTTGGTCACAATCAAAGTTGCTATCCACACTCTGCAGACATGAGCTCACTTTTAATTCAGGCAGATAAAATAATGTGCAACATCCAAATCAGCTGCCAGACCAACTGCAGCTTGAAACTGATTGTCACAAACTGCTAAGAGCATAGCAAAGCATCCTTTCAAAAATGGAAACAACCCAAAAATATATGCATTCTGTTGTGCTGGTATGCAAATTTTTAAATATGTTGGGTGTGACAAAAATATTATTTTTAGAGCCTGAGAATATTTGGAGAAAAGAAAACGCTTGGTGTAAAATAATCTTGGGAGTGTTTATGTGACCTGCATATCATGTTATATACCTATTACAGGATATCATGCTCAACTATTTAATTGGATCAGCATAATTTATAAACAAAAAGAACTAGTGTGAAGAGAACAAATAAAAAGATAGCATGACATTGCTAAAGCAGTGAAGCTACTTCTTCCAGAAAAACTGGGGTGGGGGCAGTGGTTGTCTTTAGAATAGCTTATCAGAAAATGTCCCTTTCCTAGGGAAATAGCATTTAAAAAAAAAAAGGGGGGGTTTAAAATAGTTGTTTACAACTATTTTCTATTCCCTTTTTCAAAAACATATCCTGCTGGTTTTAAACTTTGAGAAAATGTCTGTATGGTTGATAACTTTGGTGAAAACTTATTCTGAAAAAATATACAATGTAGGAAGGCAATGGGAATAATGCCATATATTACACAAATGCAGATAAGCTATGGTGCAAAACATGAAACTTACAAATCCCTTTATTTAGAATGGCTCCTCATCAAATATTTTTTTCTAACATGCCTATAGAATTCACAGGAACTTTGTTATTATTATTTTGAGTTATATTGATAAGAGTCTCTGATATTATTGGCCTAGAGGTCTACACTTTCAGATTCTATTCTTATTTATGTTGTCTGCTCCCTCATGCATATTCCACCTTTTTAAAGCCGCTTGAATAAACATCAAAAGGATTGCGTTTGAGGAAATTTAGGTGAAAGCATTGATTACCAAACTGGGAATACATTTCTTTTATCTGTGTTATCTTGAAATGCATTCTTTATTCCTATCATGATTTCTTTTTAGTTATTAGGCGTGTGTACATGATGCTAATGTTTTTTTTAATACCAGTATTCTATCAGCAATAAATGGCATTTTTCTTCAAAAGGATTAGTAATTTTATAAGGGAATATCCTGTATACTAAACATCATTTAGATATTCTACTAGTAGCAAAAAGATAAAGAAAGCATGTTTCTCTAAGGAAGATTACAGGTAGTCCTCAACTTATGACCACAATTGAGCTCAACATTTCTGTTGCTAAGTGAGACATTTGTTAAGTTAGTTTTGTCCCATTTTACAGTCTTTCTTGCCACATTTGTTAAGTGAATCACTTCAATTGTTCAGTTAGTAACACAGTTGTCAAATGAATCTTGCTTCTGCATTAACCTTCTTGTCAGAAGGTTACATAAGGTGATCACATGACTCTAGGACACTGCAACTGTCATAAATACCAGTCAGTTGTTAACAGTATGCATTTTGGTCATGTGAACAGGGGGATCCTGCAATGGTCATAAGTGTGAAAATGGTCATAAGTCATTTTTTTTCAGTGCCATTGTAACTTCAAACTGTCACTAAATGAACTGTTGTAAGTCAAGGATTATATTCCCATGATAGCTTTTGCAGCTGCCTTAGAAGCATTTCCAATTCAATACATTTCTCACCTTTGACCAACTTGATGGTCAGCACAGATGGTCACAGATCTGGACCTTTTCATCTGATCAGTGCAAAGAGTAACCCCCCCCTCCCCCAAAAAAGGAAACCACCCCCTCCAACAGTAGAACAATTATTTGCAAATCCTTTAGTATATTTCCAGCTTTGTTTCTTAATGCCTGTTAAAAATAACCTGATGTTAGAAATTGTTTGATCTTCATAAATGCCTGGTATGTTTCTCTCTGAACTGTAAAATGGGTTTTTCCTCATCCTCAGATATTACGGAAGATAAATGGGTTCGTTGTGTGTTACAAGGGAAAAATGAATCCGTTATCACATTTCTGATGACAGCTAATGAACAGGGAAAAGTCATCATTCACAACATAAAGCAAAAAGGTAAGCTAAGGAATGTCAGTGTACATGAACCCTCCTAACATATATCCAATTCTAAAAAGGGCTATTGGAAGGGATCTACGACAACACACCACGGCCACCTCGCCATGACCAATTCAGTGCAGCCAACTTGGAGAAGTTACACCAATATTGGAGAAATGGGGGGAATAGGATAATTAAACAAAGGATGCTAAAGGAGAGACAAAATGAAATGTGAATGGAAAAAATTAAAATAAAAGTTTAATTATTTTAGATAATTAAATTGAATTGTTGAATTGTCCTGCAGCAAGTTATCCTGAGGTGAGTTGGTCATGACGAGTTGTCCCGTGGCGAGTTGATTGCAGTGAGATAGTTAAGTGAATTTTGCCCTAAAAAGCAAAATTTCTTGCCACAGTTGTTAAGTGAATCACAGCAGTTGCTAACACAGTTGTCAAGGGAATCTGGCTTTCCCCATTGACTTTGCTTGTCAGAAGATCACAAAAGGTGATCACATGACCTCAGAACACTGTGACAGTCATAAATATCAGCCAGTTGCCAAGCATCTGAATTTTGATCACATGACCATGGGGATGTTGCAATGGTCATAAGTGTGAAAAGTAGTCATAAGTCACTTTTTTCAGTGTCTTTGTAACTTTGAATGATCATTAAATGAAAGGTTGTAACTACATACATATGTACTACATACATATGGACTATCCATATGCCTTGCCTGAAAGTTTTTCTACAGAATATTACATCCCTGTCCCTGTTTCATTTAATACTGTTAAGAGGATTTAAGTACATAAAGTTCAAGACTGATGAGCAAATTCCTTTCTACAATATCTTTCTGCTTATGGCTCCCAGGTTCTAAGCCAAAATATTTTAATAAAATGAAGTGTAAGAGGCAGCTTGCCTCCTAAAGCAGGCCTTTTTGTATGGCCATTCATAAATATGGCAAAACAAGGAACATGCTAGCCAATGTTAAGGTTGTTTGTTCAATCTTTCAGTCATTCCAGATCTCCCAAAGGCTGATGCACTTACTTTTTATGTGTGAGTGGCTTACATGTAGCTCATCCTTACCTACATGAATGAGGCAGCTATCATACATGCCAATGCTGTGTGTATACAAAAGAACACATTGGGATTTGATCCATCTTTAAACAAAATCTATTCAAAACTGAAAAGTTCATAGCAACTTTTTCTAAACTGACACTTTCCAAATTTTGCCTTCCAACATTTCCAGGATTCTGATAATTATAGATGAAAGTAACATTTACTTATGCCGCAAGTTTCTTCCTTTTCCTCCATACTAATAGCTATTTTTATTTATTTAACAATTTTCACTATTGTCTCTCTTTTTTCTACAGATTATCCACAACCTCCAAATATTACAATGATTGTGTTGGGGGTTTCTACTGCAGTAGTTGTCACTGGGATTGTATTACTTTCTATGTGGAAATTGTTTATTTCATTTGAAGACCGTAAAGAAGTTGCTAAATTTGAAGCAGAGAAGTCAAAGGCCAAATGGCAAACGGTACATTTAAAAAAAGAAAACATGATTCAGGACATCATTATTGTAAATGGTTGAAAGATAAAAATTGCTATTGTGACCATAGTAGAGCCAGTTTGGTGTCCTGGTGAAAGTGCTGACCTAGGAGACTGTGTGTCATAGCCCCATAAAACTGGCTAGATTAGACTCTCTCTCAGCCCAACTCACCTCATAGTAATCCTAAAACGAACACTAATCTGAATACTAATCCTGATCTTAACCTTAATGTTGCTTTTTGGCTGTGACATCAGAGAAGTCAAAACCTAACAGACAAAGGAAGTTCTTCTTTGCATAGTAGTACATAAGTAAACTTTGGGTGTATTTTGGTGCTAAACATGGTGATGGCCACTATTTTGAATTACTATAAATCATTATAACACTAACCACAACCTTAACCCTAACATCAACCCTAACCCTAAAGTCAATGCTAATGCTAGCAGTAACCCTAGCAGCAATAGTAGTCCTAGCCCTAATACCAACCCTAACATTTTCCCTAGTGCCAACCCAAACTATAAGGAGGATATAAAACCTGCCTCTAATCTAATCCAAACCCTAACCTTAATCCTAACATCAATGCCAACATTAAGCCTAATGCCTATGTTAAACCTAATGCTAACCCTAACCCTCACTTTGTTCTTAACACTAATGCTAATGCCAACCCTAACCCTGACTTTAACCTTCATATTGGTTTTTGGCTGTCACATCAGGGAAGCCTAACCCTTATTTAACATTGGTTTTTGAGGCAGACCTCAAGAAACACTAACTCTAACCTTAATTCTAACCATAATGCCAATGCTGGGGGGAGAGAGAGAGAGAGAGACAGAC